>JXSR01S021291.1:46010-57714 GCA_000969725.1 Ophiothrix spiculata
CTACAAATGCAAAAAATTGGCGAGTATCAATACTTAAAAATTGAGCAGGTAACGTAGCTCACCTATTGCCCACCACGTAAAAATGGGTAAGTCTTTGTAACAGAAAAAATATTGAAGTGGTGTTGACAAATCACTTGGATTCAATGTCCATGACTAGTTTACTAATAAAAAACGCTTAAAAGAAAAATATTTGAGCAACTTTATTTTTTCATTTTTTTTCAACTGCATTGACACCCGATTTTTCGGAATGAGCGGTATACCACTTATAAGCTATAAAACTCAAATTTGATAGAGGTGACCTTGAAGGTGAAAAGTGGATCATGAAATTGCCCCTTTTAGATGATATATATTCAGAACAAAAGAAGAAAAAAAGAAGATGATGAAGAAGAAGTAGAAAAAGAAGGAGGAGACGAAGAGGATTACAACTTTTGATATTTGAGGCTGAAGGTGTCATCTATGAAGTACACCGTGACCATAACGTTGTAATACCCCTAAACGTATACCTGCTGCTCCTGTGATAAGTTGGAAGATGATATATTTCAAGGTTATAGAAATGACTATACTCCTTTTTGATTCAAGATTAAACCAGAGATGAAACTGAACTAATAAACTTTCCGTACTACGTGCAATTGTCCTAGAACAGATATCAATCTATGGAAAAATGTGCTTGACTTAATTATCGTGATTATCAGCAGTTCTAACATTGCTTATACGTAGGATGAGGAACCTAATATTGGCTTCTTGGAATAATCCAATTGCCAAAAGATTTGAAAGTTCATACGTGTGTATTTGCCTTGCCCGCAGTTTGGCTTGAAATTCTGACTGCTCATCTTCACACAAACCTTGATTTTGTTTTCTTCATTTGAACTTAAAAGTGCGTTGCCCTACCTAATCGTGTAATTCCAGTCAGAGTATCGTCAGGAATACCTTGAAGGTGTATTGCTTTGATTGTGTGGCTCAGTAGCTGAAAAACAAAACAGCAAATACATGATATCACCAATACAGTAAATATATCTAATACAAATTGCTTATTTTAAGGATGGGTTGACTCAATTCTTTTGCAAGTTTGCTTTTCTTTTCAACTCACGCAATACTTAATAAAAATATATGAAAGTGCATTTATAGAAACTGTTTGCTGTACTGTGAACACGATGTTAGGTTTTGACCATAATGGTGAATGTGTGATTTTAGTTAAAAGAGTCCATGACTGTTTTTAACTCATTATTTTCTGGAAAACCTATTTGAAATTGTTTTGAAAAATTTTGAACTCTTTTTGTAATAAAAAAAAATGTTTTCGCTAATCTCAGTTTTTGAAACATTTCCAAAAATAGTTAAAGTCGTTAAAATCAAAACTAAGGATTTTGGGCAAGAAATAGCCAATATTTACACATGTTTGAAATATTAAGAAGAAAATTGAATATTAAAGCGCAGATATAACTCAACAACATGTTTGTTTTATCCCATTTTAGGCCAAAGAAAAAAAGAACTCTGTCTCAGCTTCCCGCGCGCATAGGGTTAAAAATTCAAATTTTACCGCATTTTTTTTTTTTTTTTTTAGGTTTTCAGGAGATTTTTTGCTTTTTTATTTTTTCTTACATCGAATGATAAAAAAAAGGGAAAAAATTCGGCTGCGAAGCGGCCGAAAAAAATAGTGACCTAAAAACGTAATAAAAAAAAGATTTCCGCGTCCGCGTAGCCTTTTTTGACTAAAAAAACAAACAAAACGCGTAGCACTTAGGGTTTTTGGCCAATGGAAGCTGAGACAGAGTTCTTTTTTTTTTTTGGCCTTATCAAACCTCTTCTGTCCATGCTATTCAGGTTTTAAGAAAGTCCTGGGCAAGCCCGTAGCCAGGATTTGTCCAAGGGGTTTGCGGATTTTCAAAAGTGGACCTTTTGCAGGCACATTTTTCGTTTTGGTCGACCCTAAATTAATTTTAGTAGTTTTCGCAAATTGACAAGCAAAAAACTCATTTTTTTACTAGGGTCAGCCTGCCTTGATATATATGTATAAGTTCAGCATACTTGCACTTGCACACATATGCCATAAATTTAGAATCAGCCTAGATCAATATATCACACAAAACAAAAATCTGGTAAAAAAGAGTATAATCTATTATATTATTATTAATTTGTTCAAAATTGCACTCTGCTTCCACAGAAGAAAATATCAAAATCCGTTGCGTTTTTATTGGGACACCCTGTACATTTAGCAGTTATTGACTATATTCGGGTAGCAATTACCTCTTCTATGTTAGCTCCAACCAGCTCACCTGTTATGGGAAGACAAAAATACACGTTATAGAACATATAAAAACTTATAACGTTACAAAAGTACAAGAAAAGCATTACAGTTAACAACTTCGTCACGGATTTTATCTTGAGACAGGTGATGTAACATTCCTTGAAGGTAAATGATGTTCTTATAGTTCCTCTTATCCATATTGCATGTATAAGTATACGCAAAATATTGCTAGATTTGTATGAAGTAGAAAACACATTTCGGTTTTTTTTCCCCAACTGGAATAAAGAGCTTTAAACGCATATTTTGGAGTTTAGCTGAGGAATTTGTACACAATATCTTGAAGTTGGAATAATTTACAAGCAACGAAAATGGGTATAGGATAATACACGAGTGATGGCTAAATGTTCAGAAACAAATCCGGTGTAATGACCTATCTACCTGAGGTTTGTACTTTTATATCCTCAAGCTTACTTCTTCAGTTCTCACGGACGAAATTGTGCCTCAATGATTCAAAACAGATGTAAGGTACATACGGTACTAAATGTTATAAAAACTAACAGGACTGATCATTTTAGTCGTACATTGTGAATCATCACACCGGTTTTATTTCTCATGTAAACATTCATTATGATTATGTTTTTATTAAGTCAAATGATTCTTTGCTACAACGGGTTGATTACCTCTAATTATATATGACACAACCATAACTGAATTGCAAATGATATATAGTCTAAACTATCGTAGTCGGTATACACAGGAGATTGTTGCCATTCCTGGCTCATTTGGGCAATTGCCAACTGTGTCCATTCTGGTAATTGCCAATCTGTGAACACATAATTGGACGTAGTTGGGGACATTCTGGCAGATGCCAGTTGTGGCCATTATGGCAAATGCCAGGATGGCCCAAAATGGCTATATTCAATGACCATTTGCCAATCTGGCCACAGCTGGCATTTGCACATTGGGGCCAGAATGTCCCTAATTGCGTCCAAGTTTGTGTGCCCATATTGGCAATTGCCAAAATGGACAGAGTTGGCAATTGCCAAAATGCCCCAGTCTGGCAAAAATCTCCTGTGTAAGGCTATAAGGTACTACTTAAATATAGGTATTTCTATTACAAAAATCCATTTGATGCCATATGAAATACAGGTACTTGGTTACGTTATCTACTGGATAACTGCTGCTATTTGTATGTCAAAGTTTCGTTCAATAATGGTGTTCATCGACATTGTGTTTAAGGTGATACTTGCAGATAAATGAGTGCTATAATCATGTCATCAATCTATACATCAATGATATATGTAAGGTGCGGTATCTTCAAGGTCACGGTCATATGATATGGCATCTTACCAGGAATACCCCGAGGCCCTGGAGGTCCGAGAAAGCCTCGATCTCCACGATCACCTCTACGACCTCGACGTCCGCTGTGTCCTGCAAATTTCATTGTATTATAATGATTATCAATAATAATTAATGTGCGAGTACCACCTACCATCTCCCATGCGTTTCTTACCCGGTTTTCCTTGAGGGCCTTCATATCCTCGTAAACCTCTGTCACCTTTGTGCCCCCTGTGACCCTTTGAACCGTCTTCCCCTATATAAACATGATAAATGATATACAGTGTGGAAAAATGGTCGACAAAAGCCGATCAATACTTCCGTATGAGCTACCAAATGAGTACAAGAAAACCCCAATTCCAATAGCTCCCTTCTGTAAACATATAAATAAATGCATACAAATCTCTGAAAATGCTTTCACATCACTATAAGTATAGGTATAATTTACAGAAAAGAGCTATTGGAGTTGGGGTTTTCTTGTACTTGTGTATTCAAATATTTGGTGGCACCCCCAGGGTGGCACAAGTCTTTGTTATTGAATTAAGTCCATGCATTTGTTAAATCATAACGGAGGCTTCATGATCAAAATCAACACAAAAATGTCCAGTTATCTTATCGGTTTTTCATCACAAAGCCTCCGTTATTTATAGAAATCCTAAAACTTTGTAATAGATATGAAAGACTTGTTACACAAAATATTTGGTAGCTCATGAAGAGTTGGCGTTAACTCAAACCAGGCCTAGAAACACATTAAAACAATATGATGGATCAGATCAAATAATTATGTAGGATTGTGCTGTAACTTCAGGGATTAGTAAGAATTACATTCTCGATCTAGACTTTTTTTGACATAATCTACAAAATATATGTAAATAAATTGTATATTTTATCATTTTAATGGTTTATTCTCTCTTAGCATGATTAGGAACAACAAATCATTTACGCTAAACATTTTTAAAGATCCTTTTATGGTCCTCAAATTTCCAAGATACATTTTACGGTCTCCATTCTCAAGGATGTATTATAGAGGACAAAAGGTTCACGTTAAGCGTTAGAAACTTATTTTTTCCTGATAGGTGCACGCTGTGCGTTAAAATCTCTTGCTTTTTTTTAATAATACAAACAGATTTGTTTGGCTTATTTTATCCTACCTCTGTCCCCCTTATCTCCTTCTTGTCCTCTATCTCCTGAAAATCCCCTGGGTCCTGCTTTTCCATCCCGTCCGTGTCTTCCAGGATCTCCTCTATGTCCTTTGTCCCCTGTAAAATAAGAAGAAGCTTTAGCAATTGCTTAAAACCCAAACATTTCACGTTTTCTAACACGCTTTGGTTCTGTAAATTAACCATTTCGTAAAGGAACTAGCCAAGATTTCACTTAGAAATAAAAGAATGGTACCACGTGATGCATGATGATTTATTCCATAGACCTTTTCAAACAGCGATCGGAAAACTTCGGAAAACATGGTCACGTGCCACAGCTGCGTGATACGCGGCAGACGACAATGAAAACAAAATGATAGTACCGCAAAAGTGCATAATAAAAACGGCAACGTTCGTCGTTGTTGGAAACATACTGTAGAAGTGTCGAACTTTGTCAAACAATGAGGCACTGAGGTACTGTTTATTTCCGAAAACGATCGGAATTGTTCTGAAAGCTTTCGGGAAGCTTCGGAAATGATCGGTTTGAAAAGGTCTATACTGATCTGCGTGTCAGTTAGTCACGTGATGTCATTTTTGGCCTTATTTTGGATGCAGCGAAAAAATACCAATTATATAACAATGGTTTGTATACGCTCGTACAATAAACATAAAAAACAATAAGTCCAACTTTACCTTAGAATAAGCAATTGATCAAAAAACAAAAACAAAAACAAAAATAGAAAAAAAAATAGAAAAAAATATAAAAATAAATAAATAAATAAAATAAAAGTAAAAAACGCCTTTTGCCTTCGACGTACCTTCCCTTCCTGTAGGGCCATGACGTCCTCGTTCTCCCCTTGGACCTTGGTCACCTTTAGGTCCTATAGTTAGGAAAAATACAGATAAACACCTGGTTAAGCAATCACAATTATATATAGATTATCAGATGAACCCATTAGAAATATAAATTACTCATCTCAGTTTGCCCGTATTAGTTTGCGTCCCACTGTAGTCTTACGCACAACCAATAAGAGAGAGAGAGAGATGAAGCTTTTAGGGCTATTTAGATTTTGGTTTCCAAAATACTGGCCTCCTGAAAATGATTGTATTTATGTCATCATGGTTGAAAAGCATGTCATACACTGAAAATATAATCGGTGTCAACCGATACATTTAAGAGTGTCCAGATTTGGGTCCTGAGGCGCTATACCGTAGAGGAATCAAAGTTACACTTTTAGAGTGTCTTATAGATTCGTTTAGGGTTTCATATAGCACCTTCAGGATGTCAACGTGTTTCTGACACCTTTTTGGTAGCGCCTCAGGACCCATTTTGTCGTTTGACACCAAAAGTGGTGTTGGAATTAATTGTAATGGTGTCATGAAATACCTTAAAGGTGTCAGGTTACACCCTTTACATGTCTCATGTCACCTTTTATAGTGTTTTATTGATTCCTTTGGGGTTTTCATGTGACATTTTGACACCTTAAAAGGTGATAGCTGATGCCTCAAAGTAGTCATAAAACACCCTAAAAGGTGCCAGGGGATACCTTTCACAGGTCTCGTGGCACCTTTTAGAGCGTCTTGTTGATTCCTTTTGGGTTTCAGATAGCAGCTTTTGAGGTGTCAAATGAGTCATAATGACTCTCCAAAGGAGTCTGGAAAAGAAAGTCCCAAAGTCATAAGAGGCCATTGTTGAAACTAATTACCTAAAGATTATTTTTAATAGAGTCTTTAGACCAACATGAACAGTTGTGATGACTTGCGGCATGTATATTATAGAATTTGCAACTGTTAACATTTTCCAGAACATGATGATGATGATGAGGCCTGTGTTCTAATAGCATAAGCTTATAACTTCTATGCTCCACAATCTATGCTTAAACATGCATTTAAGGTGTTAAATTGATCAAGAACACATGCTGTTCCTTAAAGTTTCTGAAACACCCCTTTATCGAAGATTGTACAATGTAAGCTTACTGAGAATTTTGGCGAGGAAAACACTCTGAGATTCTATGAAAATCACATGCCACATATCTTAAGGAATAAATTCTACAAAGTCTATAATGATAAACTAGTACTCGTATTTTACAAAGTCTACCTACGTAGTTCTAGAAATATTGTCCAAAAAGCTTGAACTTGCTTTGAATGAGTAATCTTTTCAAAATAATATCGTCATACATAGGCGTGATCAAGCCTAAAATTTGTTGAGGTAACAATATGGATTTAGGTCAACTTTGATTCTCTTGTTGTGTATATTTGATTCCAGGTTGTAAAGAATCTCATTATCACTATCGCCGTGTTCAGAGGATACATGTAGATTAATCGGCAATGGCTTGCAGTTATCTGCACTGTGTTGAGGGTATCTAGCTGGAATGTATTCGATTTGATGCTTGAAAGTCATAGAAATAGTAGAGACACTCAACTAAGGCATGGAAAAGGGGGTTATCGTTATGTATAAGAATAGTTGAGACTTAAGACTGTGCCGACTGGTGCAGATATCTGAATTACGTTCCGATTTGTTTACGTGCCCCCTTTAAAATTATAATAGATACATAATGCACCAACCGTGATTTTCAACGGAAACGTGAAACTATCATACTTTACTGAAAACCTAAACTGGTCAGTGTGACCATGGAAATAGTAGATCTACTATTTCCATGGTGTGACTAACTTTAAGCTAGTCCAGATGGTACGCATCTAGACTAGCTTTAAGTTAGTCAGTATTGCTGGACTAACAAGGATGACTAACTTAACCTAGTCCAGCATGCTGGACTAGTCTCATTTTACTTGCTTTACTAGTTTTAAGTTAGTCTGTTGACCAGCTTGACGTTAGTCCAGCAAGCTTGACTAGTTTAGGCTAGTCGCTTGACTAGTTATTGACTAGTTTTAAGTTAGTCCAGATGGTACACATCTTGACTAACATAACATTAGTCCAGCTGGATGGACTAATGTAACACGTACTAGTCCACCTGCCTTGACTAGCTTACTCAAACTAGCCGATCCCAAATAACTAACCTCAAGCTAGTTCAGCCAACTAGACAAACCTAGTGCAATATATATGCATGCTATGTAGTTGCAGAGCCACAGGATACAGTCTTTGATATAGCTAAACCGTCAATAATGTAGAGAGAGGTTTAAGAGTGACATACGAGCACCACCAAAATAGTCAGTCAGCCGCATATAAACAAATGATATAATTCACGATACATCAGTTAGTATATGATTGTGAAATTTATGAGGTCAAACGACGGCACGGTGTTTCACATGTCTGTGCTGTCCAATATGTTGTCCTCAAAGACCCCACCTGATCAGGCTCAGTCTGACTAACATAAGCTATTCAAGCCAGCTTGACCAACTTGAAGTTGGTCAAGCTCTTCTGTACCATCAAGGCAGTCAAGCTCTCAGTCTGGCAAACTCGTCAAGCAAAGTTTCGCACATTAGTCAAGCGGGCTTGACTAGTTTAATACTAAGTTTGAAATTTGGCTTGACCAACGTCAAACTAGTCAGGCAAGCTGGACTAACCTGTCTGACTAGTTTAAAGTTAGTCAAGCAGCTGCTTGACTAGTTTTTGTTTTCAGTGTATGTATATAAATATTCATGCATGAAAGCCATAGGACTGGAAAAATAACGCTATACGAATAAGCTAATTCACACTGTTAATGACCTCTCACAACAAGATTACTTTCAGATGCTGCCTTCCCTGGAAAAAATCGAGTACAATTCTAGTACACATTCCTGAGATGCAAATTTGGAACACAAAATTGAGTACAATTTAAATACAATTCGAGTACAAATTTGTGTACTCGAATTGTACTTAAATTGTACTCGAATCTGTGTTCCAAATTTGCACCTCAGGAATGTGTAGTAGAATTGTACTCGGTTTTTTCCAGGGTTGTTCTCAGGCTGCTCATCCTAAAAAATAATTGTCCGCATTGCGGCAAAGATCCATAATTGTACACTGTATAGTAGACCTAATAAAAATGTATTGGTATACACATAAAATGGGTTAACCTAAAAGGGTATCCCGGGAAAATAGAATACTTTAAATGCATGTGGCTACCAGATTATCTTTTGAGGTCTCAGATTTCTATTAAGCCATTCACCTCATCGGTATCCATGCACTTCCACTGCCTTATAATAATAGAAATTTGAGTTGCTGAAAAATCGAAGTAGATATAATAAAACATAAAGCTTCTGTTTCTGGCCGTATTATTACATTTATTGATTGACTGTACCATCATTAACTGAGTGGGCTATTTTAGGATTTACTTTACGTCCCTGCTCTTCATTGAACGAATTTACCTTTTTACTACTAGTATAGGGGCCCATAACAGATGAAACGGGTATATAATTGCATTTTATGGACTGAGATATGGAATGAAATGTTAGAAAACTGTATTTGTGATGGCTCACCCCGAAAGGGGGACGTTGCAGATTATATGAATTTTGATTTTATCATCTCATCTGTTAGGGCATTTTCTAAGCTTTAAAATGACACCTTACTTGTTGAAATTGCTCAAGGCGATCATGTTACAACAGAAAATCTGCTGGAAATTCTTATTATTTTCTTTATTTTTTGCTGCCTATTTTCATCAGTTTCTCGAAAATTGTACTGTCGCAAAGTCCCCCTTTTCGAGGTGAGTCATCACATATATAATTTACTGGGACTTAAACACAGGGAAAGAAATTATATGCATTAAAAAGGAAGGACATACAAGTTCCACTCTACTTCAGTGTGTAACGCCGATTCGTCCCACCTCGTAACACAACGCCCTTTACGTACCTGCTCTTCATTGATTAAAATTCCCTTTTTACCAATTTTTTCTATATCTTACTCTGCTGTCCACGCGTCCCATTATTCTACCAGTTCACGAAGGATTAAATGTCATATCATATCAGAAAATACTTGTACTCTTGGATCTTTTTTCGGATCATTACCTATTAAGAAAATGTTTGCGTATCAACTACCAGTTTCTATATTATTCTTACTCAACAATCACTCGTAAGAAAACCAAGTTCTTTGTTTCGTGATATTTGCTGTAATCAGGGCCGTACGAAGGCATGTAAGCCAAGGGGGACAAACACATTTACCGTCCCGAAATTCATGTTTCGCCCCGATGTATATACCGTCAATTTGTTTACGCGCGCGAAAATTTTGCTATTTTCAGCCTAAAATCGATATAAAACCTATAAAACCTTGATTTTGTGCTAAAATTGGCTTATTTTGACAACAAATTTACGGGACAGTAATATCGGGACAGTAAAAGTAGTAAAATATATTTTGATATTTGTCCCGCCAGCGTCCCGATTTTTCGAGCAAGTGCCCCCCTGCCCCCCGCTTCGTACGGCCCTGGCTGTAATTGCGCAGGTTTTACGTTTAGAACGACAAGAAACACGAATTGCAAACATTTTATCTGCCAATAATGAAAACAATCATTTCAGTTTCAATACCGTGATGTAATTAATTAACACAAACGATAAGCCGCTAAGAATGCTAAGAGAATCCTAACTGTTACTTGATGGAAAATGAGAATACATTTACAATCTTTTGGAAGCATAAACCATATTCTTTATCAGGCAACGATAGAAATGAATGGAGCGACAACAAACAAGACTCTAATAGTCATATTCTTTATGGTACACAATTTGTTTTCAAGCAAGATTCTTAATACAACCACAATGAGGCCAATATTATTCATTGCTCTCCAGACTTCTGGCATCTAGCTTTACATTGTAGTAATTGTCATCTTCAAAAATAGATTACTAAGTATTCAACATTGATATCTATGTGGTATATAGTTGTAAGACATGCTCCTCGTTTAGTAAGTTGTATTTTTGTTTTTATATAATAGCATACACGTCATTACACCTGGTGTGCCTTAAGTCATGTTTAATCGAGATGCACAATTCAATAAGTATTGTACATGTTACGTCTATTTGAGTGTACGATCTTGTTATGTTCAATTTTCTTCCGCTGCATCATCACCATGATCACTCTGGGTGTCCATAAATTCAAATGCGTCACCCGCCAACATAAATAGGATATATATCTTACCCAGTCTTTGTGCAGGAATTAAACAACTGGCCAAAATATGAAAACAAAATTATTATACTGAGACATGATAGATACTCTAATCGAAATGATTATTTATGCTTTACACATATAGCTATCAGTTCAAGTTGCACTTTTTTGAATAAAACGCAAAGAATGACTTTCCATGTTGATTTACGTACATTAGACACTGTTTACCTATGGGGAGTTACATTTGTTTTATTTTTACTAGTGTCTAAGATTCTTGTTACTAGTATATGCTTATAACATAATCTGCAATCATTTCGCTAAAGAAAAATACCAATTACAACAGTGTTAGTTTATTGAAACAATACACGTTTACATAACTATCCCTGTCTAACATTTGTCAGCAATTTGATGTGGGATACGAGGCTATGCGGTTATCGAGGTTCATTTCTAACAAAGTCATTACAAAAATTGATAATCATTTAACAAAATATTGTTATGTTCAATACATTGTCGACCATAAGTCTCTGAAACCCAAATGTTTGCACGTGTTGTGCGCTATCGCGAAATATTGCCATAGTGAAACATGTTCACATTTTAATATGTTCCCTAATGAAAAATGTGTTAAAATATCAACTGATTTTGTAAGGTTACCAATATGAACCTGCATGTTCTGTTCATTGCAACGTCTTAAGGCAGCAAATTGTAGCGATGTAAGGTACTTCATCGTAATTTAGAGGAATCCCTTTCAGATTTTTGCTTACTACTTTTGAGAGTGGTGGATTATTCACGATTGATTGATGGTGACGTCATACAAATTGGTACATGACTGTTTAGTGGTTATTTGTCACATATCATTGGGATGCAGTGAATTTGACAAGTACTCGCGTTTCCAGGCTGATGTTTCACATATCATAGCCTAGGATGTCGTGGCTAGGATCAAATGTATTTATGATGCATAATAAT
>JXSR01S021293.1:0-11229 GCA_000969725.1 Ophiothrix spiculata
AAAGGATCAAAAGTGATCCTTAAAGGATCAAAATAAAATGATCCCGAAAAAGGATCAAAAATTTGATCCCGGCCTTCTAAGAGTGAAGGATTCAGTTTATTATACATGACTTCGCACAGTTTACGTATCGTCAATGAACATTTACGTCATATCATTTCCCACATTTAATTATCGCACTACAGGGCCCAGCTAGTGTATGATGAAAATATTTGGAAAGTTATGTTGCTTTTGGTCAGATTTGATAGGTAATCATGTACTGGTAAGTGGGCAACAACTCAAATGAGTTAAAAAACGCGAGTTTTAGGTCAAATTTGAGTTGACTCCGTCTGGTCAAGGTCACTTCTCTACTCAAGTTGAGAGGTCGTATAGAATGTTTATCTGTAGTAGAGTGAAAAGCAGGTGATTGAATGTCTTGGTCACGCTTGACTGCGCCAACAGAATGCTTTTGAAGATGTAATATACCGCTTTTTCTGTTTTGCTTCTAAACATGCTCTTGGCGCAGTCAAGCGTGACCAAGACATTCGATCAGCTGCTTGTCATTCTACTACAGAGTATGACCACTCGACTTGAGCAGAGAAGTGACCTTGACCAATGCGGGGTCAAATCAAATTTGACCAAATCACGTTTTTGACCCAATTTTGTTGTTGCCCCCTACCAGTAGAAAATTGATCTCATTCGGAGTTCCATTTCACAAGATTACCTATCAAATCTGACCAAAAGCAACATAAGTTTCCAGATATTTTCATCATAAATTGACCTTTACATAAAAAAGTGGTGAAAATATTTTTATTCCAACTTTATAAGCAACTGTGTATCAATTTCACTGAACTCACTTTATTTTGATGGCTACAGTATCACTCCTCATTCCAAGGAGCATCATGAGGTCGACTGATCTTCTGTTGGATTGTTGATCCGTAACCCTGAATAGTCACATGAGAGATATAAAGGGATTTCATTGATCGCTTGGTCGTACGTTAGTCGTACGTATTGCGAATATTATGTCCTAGGTCGATCCTCCTCTCACAAGAGAAGGTGGCTCCCTTCAGACGTAGATGGATGGCTTCTTTGTCACCTCTTTCAAACCACTTTTCCTCTGTCCAAACTTACAATGTCCTTATAATCAAAGGTGTTTTTGGATTCTTTGGGATTTTAATAAATGGCAGAATTATTAAGTCCTGATGAAATGGACCTCCTTTGTCGGTACATACGTTTGTGCATATTAGGCTGTCTTGTTTCACTAGCTCCACACTTAAACAATATTGCTGTTTTTGATGAAGCAGTTTGTTATTAAGATGTACCATTATTGACGCAACGTATTTCTAAGTTTGAAGGGTACTTGTAAATTATGAGCTCTGAAAATCCTTTAAATATTTGTAGACACACCAGAATTGTTGAGGTTGTAGTGTTATAGCGCGCGTAGGGTATTAGGTTTCCGTACAATTTCCTTAGTTTGATTAGATTTCTTACGTAGTTTGGCGGTTTTTTCTTAAGTTCAAGGTTTGTAACCCCAATACGGATTTAAGGTGCTTCGTTTCCTCTCGCGGTTTTGATATCTGGGTTTATGGAATACTGTCCGCTCGATGGAACGTAGGCTAATGTTCTTATGACTCCAAGTTTGTGGATAAGAGGATGATCAAACAACAGATACTGATCTGTATGTGTGGCTTTCCTATAAACAGTTATAAGATCCATCTGGTTGAGCTGTACTGCGCAATCCAAAAAGGCTAACGTTCCATTAAAAGTATTAAACATAACCCTTGGATGAACTTGATGTTTCAGGGTCCACGTTGTTAATTTGGTTAAAAACGAGCCCAGTTCCGACTTACGGATTTTCGCATATGTATCGTCGACATATCTGAAAAAATGGTTATGGTGTACTGGTATACGATTGAAGAGCTCGGCGTTCATAATGTTCCATGGTACATGTTTGCAACAATAGGAGACACTGGCGATCCTATTGTACAACCATGTTTGTTTGTTAAAATTCCCATTGCAGATGAAATAAAACCCAATTCGAGCAACTATACTAGCAGATCTCATGAATGCTAAGTTTACTTAAAGTTGTGTCACGTAAAATTTACGTATACCTGTACATGACTATTCTAGACCGTCACGGATCAACAAGCCAGCATGAGCCGGTCTAATGGTGCTCCTTGGATGAGGAGTGATACTGTAGCCATCAAAATAAAGTTAAGTCCAGTGGAATTGATTTATTTCTCCTTTTTTTTCTATTTTACATAACCTGGATGATTGGCAACATACATTGATATATTATGCTTAGTGTATCTGAAAATATTTAACATTTTTAACAATTCTAGTAAGAGTAATTGTGTAAATCGTGTTATTTTTTCAGAAAAACAATCCATGAGGGAATTTAGTAAACCTGCTAGAGAAGGATCTCCCAAACTGGAGAGTATCGACTCCAGCTCTGTTACAATAGAAGCAGAACCAGATAATAGCCTTTACAATGTCAACACTCCTGCACGCTCACGACACAATAGCAGACGCCACGTGAACTCGGTTTCTAGCTGGGGAAGCAATCGTAGAAAATACAATAGACCAATGAAACGCCTGAAACATCCAGCCGATCAAAGCGCCATTCTACCACTCGTTGGCTTGCTTTTATTCATCGTATTTGCCATAGCAACCGGATTACCGTCTGCTGCACTTTTGATAGTTGCAATACCAATTTCTCTTCTGGTTCGACGTTTATTAGCTTGCAGACGTTGTGGTGCCTGCGCATGTTGTGCAAGTTTGTTGTCTGCGCATGAGAGATATTGGTTGAAGGATTTTGAATTCAATAAACCAGTTGTGCAATGTTTGCTGCAGTTGGAGGGTATGTTAGATGCAACGAGAATCAGAGATCTTATTTTGGCGCGACTTATTTGTGCCGAAAATAAAAATGGCCATAAACTTTATCCCCGATTTACACAGAAAATTTCAGACACATTAGGCGGGCATGAGTGGGTATATGATGATCATTTCAATATTGACAACCATGTTATTAGTATAAACAGAACGCTTGCTAGTAAAAGCGATCTAGAGTGCTATATCGCCAGTGTTGCCTCGGACTCCTTACCCAAAAATCGCCCACTTTGGGAACTTCAGATATTAACTTATGAACACGAACATGGAAAAGACACAGTCCTACTTTTTCGATATCATCCATGTCTAGCAGATGCGTACCGTCTGCGGCACATCTTTTGCTCAACTATCTTGGAAGGTAGTAAAACTCCCCCTAAAGCAAGATTTGGTCGACGCGCCTTTCTGTTTAACGTCATGCGTGCCGCAGTGGTCGGGCCATTGGTCCTCTTTAAATACATATTATGTGCCGATGAAGATTTTAGTTACTTTAGACAAAAACTGCCTTGTGGTGAAAAAGTCGTGACATGGTCAGAGGCTATAAGTCTCCAACCCGTGGTGAGGGTACAACTAGTGACACGTAGTTCATTAAATGATGTATTAACTTCGGCTATAGTGGGTAGTCTGCGTAAATATCTAATAAGTGCAGGAGATTTGCACCCAGCTGATATACGTGCTAGTGTCATTGTGGATTTAAGTGATAAAATTAGAACTACCGTACCGAAAATGGGTCAGAGATTTACTGCCGTTAGTTTGATGCTGCCTACTAATACTGAAGGTGCCATTCCACGTCTTTGGGAAATACGCAGACGCATGGATGAAATTAAGTTATCTGCAGAACACGTTATCTCCTATGGAGCAATTTGTACTTTCATTAATTTATTGCCATATCGACTGGCACAGTCCATACTCAATTCATTTTTACACCAGAGTAGCTGTGTACTGACCAACTTTGCCCTGGCGGAAGAGCAGCTGAAGCTCGCTGGTCGAGCTGTAAAGATGTTTCTCCATTGGTTTCCTGCGAGTGACGAAGTACCAATTAGCATATCAGTATTTACATATGGGGATGAGTTACGATTGGCTGTGATGGCAGACAAAGCCATTATGCCGGATCCAAACAAAATGTGCCAAGAATTCAGGAATCAGGTAAGACATTGCATCGTTTTGTTTTCTAGCTTTTTCTGTTGATGTGGCGACGGTAGCCACCGAGGATAGAGAATGATAAAGGTGGTTATCAGAATGAAAATGACCAGGGAAGGCATGACAAATAAAAATAGAATACCTCAGAAGTACGTGTTGTCAAAGCAAATCACATTTTATCAACATTTAAGGCCATTTTGACATTTGTTTGTTAAGATTTTTGTGATTATACATTAAAAAGCCAAAAGAAGTACCAAATTGTGCTACCTAGAGATAATTTGAGTTTGGTAAACATGGTAAATGTTTAATATTAACACTGGAACAGCATGATACTAAAATTGTGTTTCTGGTACTTTTTAGATCACAATTATGGTCGGGCAACTTGCTCACAGACGGGTGCCAGGTGAAATACGCCGACGAAATTTAGATGGCGAAGACGACGAGGTGAGAAAATCAATGAATACTTGTCTTTATTTATAGGATTTGCCATTTGGACTTTGTAACGCCCAGTGGTGGCAGAAATGAATGAATACTTGTCTTTATTTATATATTATAGGATTTGCCATTTGGACTTTGTGACGCCCAGTGTCGTACGTAGCCAGACCTTTTGGTCAGGAGGGACATATCCATTTCGTTCCAATTTTTCCGGCGCATGCAGTGCCTTGCAGGGTCAAGAAATAAATCTTGTAGAACCATAAATCCATGTTGTAATCGATTTTATCAACTGACGAGCCGAAAAATAAAAGTCTTTTAACATTCTAAGTGTGTTTTGAACATATTCTCCCCCCCCCCAAAAAAAAAAAAAATCCCTTGTCGTTCACACAGGAAAAAAAAAACACCAGGGAAAAACACACACGCACACACCCTCCCGTGACACATAATTGGCGAGCACGACGGGTCATTTTGGGTCCAAGAAGGACAAATTTACTAGGATTCTATAATAATTCGTTAAAGAGTTTTCTAATAAGCCTTTATGCATTTCAGTTATTTGCATTCGTCAAAATTGCAATCCAGTGATTTGTCATTAAACACTGTTAAAGTTGGTTCTGTGACTTGCCATTTCGACTGTATTACGCCGTTTGCAGGGTTTTCCAATGAGCCTTTATGTATAGTTCAGCGATTTGCCATTTGGACTGTATTACGTCCTTTGTAGGGTTTTTTAATGAGCCTTTATGCATTGATGTGATTTGCAATTTGATTTATGTTATGTCCCTTATAGAGGTCAATGATTTGTCATTCGGTCTAGGTTACGCCCGTTGTAGGGTTTTCAAACAAGCTTTCGCGTAATTTGATAATTTGCCTTTTGGTCTGTGGAACGTCCACCACAAGATTCCCTTAAGCCTATTATACCAGCCTCTCTAAAACGTTGTTATCCATAGCCATTTTGTTGCTTTTGGGATATGGTCTGTACAGTCTAGTCAGAGGTTAAATTGTCTATTAAATATATGGATTTTAGCCGCGAAAAATTATACAAAAATAACAATAAATCTTGGAAGCTTTTTTAAATAGATTAAAATAATCATAATAATTTCAATCTGAATCAATCTTCAGACTTATATGAAACTATCATCTTCAGACTGGTGTAGTAGGAAATTATGTTAGTCACCCATTATTGTCCGGGTACAGTAAAGTATATACAACTCTCACACAACATTAGTTTCTTGCGTTATGGTCGATGAACGGACTTAGGGTCCAGGCCAGGGGAATTAAGGGGAATCCAGGGGATCAAGATTACTCTTGCACCGGGAAAAGATCCGATGTAAACATGGTAAGAGTAATCTTAGTTCCCCTGGAATCCAAGTCCAAATCCATAGACCATGCATGCACGGAATAAAGCGTGAAACTAATATTGCGGGAGACTTTAACGTTAGCCTTGCTGTATGACCCAGACAATAAGAACTGGCGACTAACATTTTTCCTACACCGGAACTCACTGAGACAGTGGGTCAAATAGGAGATTAAATTTACAATCAAATGTTTATTAGAATTGTATAAAATTGTATTTCACGATTGAGACATTCTTGTTACGGGAATTTTATACAAAGTAGATCAGACAAACTTGTTCTATCATTTTTCTTTTGAAGGATGAAGATATTGACCCATTGGAGGAAGAAATCCGTCCACCGTCTCGACCTCGGTCAAGTTCTGGTTGCCTAACAAGATTTGCACCCTCGTCCTCAGCTTCACGGCCTCTAACGCCTGGCATTGTGGGAGAAACAAGCGACAGTTTGGAAGGTGCGGGATATGATAATACCAAAGATACTCGATATTTTCTACCTCCTCGTTCCCAATCACTGCCGCCTAGTGCAAGATCGAGGCCTTATACGCCATCTACTTTGGACTTTGGGCAAAGAGGTTCGAGTGATAGAACATCTCGACCGCCCACAGGAAGTGGGAATAAGGTAATTGATGGGCAATTTCAATTTTCACCAAGTGTGGAAAGAAGAGGATCTTCGTCTTCAACCGGTGTTGTTGAGGTGTAATGAAGCCAACAACATACCGAATGAGTCATAAATACGGCAATAGTTGGAATGAGATCTTTATTTTAGTTCCCTCGCCTTGCAACAATGAGGTCCCGGGTTCGAGTCCCGCGCCCAGCGCTTTATGTGCATTTGGTATTCAGTCCATGCTCGCTTCCGCAGGTTTTTCTCCGGGTGCTCCGGTCTTCCTCCTGCATTCAAAAACTGAATTTAAAAAACATCTTGGCGCCCTGTTAAAGATAAGCTTCTTTCAGCTTACTTGGTACCAAGTACCAAGTTGGGTTTCCTTGGCGAAAGCCTAAACAAGGTGATTTAAAAAAAAAAATGTTCAGTTCTTAGTAAATCAGCGATTTACCTTTATAATTGTAAAAAATAGGGGGTGATTGAGGCATTTCAAAGATAAGCTTATTTCAACGGGGTGCCATTTCTGTCCAAATGTCGTACATTTTGATCATATGTGTAAGGAGGGGATGTGACAATCGTTTTCTTGTGTTTTTGCTCACCCTGATTTTTTTTTTTGAAAACGTTAGGTGTGTTGAAACAAGACTCATTGAAGTGCAGCTCTTTAATCTACATGGCCTCCATGGAGCTTGAATCACATCTTAGCTAATGTCTCCATATGTCGTTAAGGTGTAGTAGACTGCATTATGGGGCAAAGTAGTTTTGATATTACGAACTGGCGTGAAGCAATGGCGGTCGTTATTAAGAGTGCGTGCCTAGAAATTCGATAGATATTAATTGGTATACTTTGCGGACCTGCATACTTGGTAATGCATGTCACAGTTGGACAAAACTGATTTCGTAATTCGTAGGCATAAGGCCCGGTGCAGACTCCTTAATCGTGTAGACTCACCAGGTATACACTGTATGCAGCGCCCCAAGAAGGAGCATTCGCACAGGGGACCAACGGCTTAACGTGACTATCCGAACCACGGAGCAATTAGAGTAAAGTTTCTTGCCCAAGGAAACAAGGAGACGTAAACCGCCTGGCCCGGGGCTCGATCCCGCAACCTCTGTATTACGAGACCCGTGCTCTAACCGCTCGGCCACGCTCCCCTCAATAAAACACACAGTTTTATTCGATGACCTACGTCAAATTGTCGTCAGCATAGAATATTCTAAGCAAAATATTCTGTACTATAGTGGAGTCTGCACCGGGCCTTACTGTCAACCCCATTCTTTCACAATTTTAAAATTAAATCCATCGTACTTAGACAGCTTTGTTCAAGACTGCTCTTGCTCTTAAAATATGGCTCCAAGTCAATGATTACGTTCTTTTTTACTCGCTCGGTATACATATGTGATCCTCTTAATTGTGAAACTTATTTGAATGTTTGGTGTACTAGTAAGATTGGCCCACATTACAGATTACAAATGGGTATTAATTTATGTTCTTTGTATTATATCAAAGGATCATAATTATGCGTTTATGGCTAACTCTAAGTATTTTCATCGGATGTAGATGTAAAACACACGAAACGTTTCTAAAAGTGTATTTTTTAATATGACGGTTAATATTACTTTATTAAAGACGTCCAAATGTTTGTGGAATTTTGAGACAGGCAAACGTATGTGGTTCTGCTTGACCCGATCTGTTTGTCGCAAAACAAAAACACCAACATTGAATGCATTTCATTCAAAGTACGCCTTAGAATTCGTTATGATATAGGGTGAATGGGTCAGAATTTGTTTGAAATAATGCCTTCATATGTTAGAAAGGCATGAACAAATTTGCATTTAATTCATTCGGACATCAGGATTTCAAAGCATGTACATAAATTAGAACCACACCGACCGTTCTGGATGCATGAATCAGGCATAAGCTAACAGGAATGACTATCATAGCAGAATAAAGTCACTGAATAGTTTGACCAAAGTATGGTTTGAGGATGTGGATTTCTATAGTTTCAACCCAAGAGCTCCAAAACAGATAGTGGTCCCTATTATAACAAACACTGTAAGAAAGCTTGGCAATTTTGGGATGATTTCGTTGGTAAAATATGCGTCCCTTCCAAAAGTTCAGTAAGGCACAAACAACATTGTTGAATTCCGTGTTTGATGTATGTCTTTTCCCAAATTGAAATGTTGACCAAAACTAATTGAGCAAAGGGACAAATGTTGGGTAGGCCGTATAGTATACAACATTTGCTTGTTTTGTAAACTATTAAGGCTACGGTCCCTGAAAACGTCTCGCTCGGCTGAATGTCATGTTTACTGCAAGTTATTACCTAATTACACCTATCAGAATATCACAATTTTTGGCGTACGTATTGCATAGTGTCCCTAATTTATACCTGAAACTTTACTAGTGATTTCACGTCCATTATCAAGGTCAAAATGACGCCTAAAGACTACTTCGAAAAAGTTGACCCTTTTTCGCCGAAACCTCATAATTTCATGATGTTCGAACAATTCGACTGGTTTCAAATTTTGACAGATTGTAGGCTTGATACTTCTTATTGAATTACAAACAATATTTTATAAATATGCTGAGTTGATTTTGAATGATAATGTAACAAACCCACGTTGTTTTTCCTGAAAATCCGTACGTGAATTACGACTCTGAGTTCGCACTGTTTGAGCTGTGAATTGTCTGTTTTAAGTATCTACAT
Source organism: Ophiothrix spiculata (assembly GCA_000969725.1). Lineage (NCBI taxonomy): Eukaryota > Metazoa > Echinodermata > Ophiuroidea > Amphilepidida > Ophiotrichidae > Ophiothrix > Ophiothrix spiculata. Next base: position 9,095 of record JXSR01S021293.1, read on the forward strand.
TACCTACATTTTGTCTGATATACGCATTCGCATTTAATTTACTTACAAATTGAGCATTCCAATGAGGCAAAAATTACAATTTTTATGTAAACAAAAGAAAAATACGGCATTCTGATGTTTATGTTTTAGATTTTAGTTCACGATCTCAACGCTGCCTTGATAGCTCAGCGGTAGATACCTAGCTTCGTAATGCATGACTAACCCCTGCCATAATCCATGGTTCGAGTCCCCGCAAAGGCAGTGGAAACTATTTATCTTTTCATGATTAAAAAATAGTTAGGATTCACATTTTCCTGAGCAGATGGATTCCCTTTACCCTTAAGCCTACTAGAATCAATGTTATAAGTTGGTAATTGTTAAAAGCTTGTCTATATCATTTCAACTCTGAATAATCCAAAATATAATCAAGGTGTCTTGAAACACTGGAATGAAACCAAAGCTGGGTGCAGATAAAATAATGATATATGTATATATTTGGACAGAGATGTTTAAAAGACAATAGAATTTAACTTTGTTCTTACTGAAGAGTGCGCAAATCTAAAACAAGTATATAATATCAAGATTAAAATTTATTTTTATAATCATAATTTTATTGTGCTTTTAAAACCTTATTTGTAAAAGCCTAATAATTTAAGATCAATTGCAATATACTTATCTTTGTATATATAAACAACGAATTTGATATGTATAAATCGATGTAACTGTTCTGGGTGTTTGTATTTTTATAAGGGTATATTAAGTAGGCCTAGTACTACAAACAATCATACTAAAATACTGCATATATATATTATGGTACTATCAACGATACTTTTAAAAGTTTGTCTTCTTTGGACATAGCCTATAATGGTGGTTTTGCCCAGTGGCGTGCCCAGGATTTTTTGAGTGGTGGGGCACAAGCGTCAGTTCCCCCGAATGACATGAGACTAAAAAGAAAAAAAGGGCCCTCACATTTTTTGACGTAACTTTTGAAGAAAAAAAGGCCTCACAAGCGCACAGACAAATTAAAAGATTTTAACAACATTTCGAACTATTTTTCTTATCTTTTCTTTTGAGTTTTTCCCTCTCCTCCCTGTTTTACTGTCCAGCATCCTCGAACGGGCCTTTTCCCCCGACTGGCTCACCCAACTGGGGGGGGGGGGGGGGGGTTACTGGTTTTACCACATGGGAATAGGTGAAGCCAGTTGTAGATATTGGACCATACAATGGCCTGGATGGGAGGCAGAATATATGGCATACCACAACCGGGTAACCATCCACGTACCAAAAAGTGACACCTGGTAAATTTTTGAAAGGCCCAGAAAAAAAATATTATTTAACAATAATCAATTAAAATATGTATAAAATCAAGTTGATAGTTCTAGGGCTAGGGAGTGTTTTCTTATTCTCTTATTACATTTTTCAGCTTTCAAAATATTGGGCAAAATAGACACAACTGCATCACACGTGTGATCATTAACAACAGAGGTCGTCACAATTAGCTACATTCCCTATTGTGCACAGTTAACTGATCTTTATCCTGATGTTACGTTATGTTTATGATGTATTATGATAGTGAGATGATTTGTACTTGTAAATTTGTAATTGATTTGAAATGTTATCCTTAATACTGAAGTAAAACCAAGAATGTCCTATTCAAGTATTTGTACATTTTCAGATGTGTTAATAAAGAAAATTAACTTATTGATAATTGTATATAGATGGCCTCGCATGTTTAATTTACAAAAACACCAGCTTTAAGGCGGTGTCACACATCACCGTACCGTACGAATAACGTACTAATAACGAACTTGTTTGATAATCGATATTACATGTATTTCAATGACAAACCCAGTGTACGTTATTAGTACGTTTCGTGATGTGTGACACCGCCTTTACCAAGACAATCTTTTATTGGTGTGTTTGGAGTCTAGGAAATTTCATCACTGCAACATTACTTGGCATTTACTAATACACAGTCTTTAAACGCGCTATTAGCTGTGCCATTGAAATCTAAACACTGCATGTAAGAAGCATTGAATGATATTGCAGTGATGGAATAAATGGACTCTGGAATGCACTACTTGTATATATCAAGTATGTAAAAGATATCAAAGATTATCACCAGACCCACAGTACATCATTATCCACTCAATGGA
>JXSR01S021293.1:14450-37146 GCA_000969725.1 Ophiothrix spiculata
AGGAAAACAGGAAACTTGAATATTCTATAACAAATACTGATGTTTGTTGTGATCATTCTTTCTTTTACGAGATACGGGCCATTGAAGCTGAGCATAGTCAAAAATCACATCCAGGTTTACCTTTGAAGTGTACTCTATCATATTAATCAGGCTCCAACATCAAAAACATAAGATTAATTTGTTAAAAAAACAAGATAAAAATCCTTTCTCCATTCAAGTTTAACCAGTACAGAAACTTTAAACTTGATTTTCTCAGAACTATAGTTTTCTAAATCAGCCTGATGCCTTTTACCTATTTGGATGTAACTTTGCAATCGAACATCCAATAACAAAAAGCAAGGTGTCATTTTAAAGCTTGAAATATAATCTTTCAGATGAGACCAAAAAATAAATTTTCATTTTGGAACCCTTAAGGTACCTTTTGATATGATGGGTCACATTTTACATATTGTATAAATACAGGTACTTAATATCCATAACCTACTCTGGAACCAACATAATTTCACAGTAAGTGCAAATATGGTACAAAATAGACAAAACATGTACCTATTTTATACCAATATTGATGATTTACAATATTTATGTCATGTGTTGTAAGTACCTTCCTAGGGTGTTAAATGTAGGTATTTTGTACCAGAGGGTACACTGTAGTTGGGCAAACTAAACAGGCCATAGTAATCAGGGATGCCACTTGGGTTAGGGAAAAAAAAAAGGAAATTTAGTTGCTAAAATCTTTATTTTCATGCACATTTTGACCCTTTGAACCATTTTATGCAACTTTCTATCACTTTAATAAAAAAAAAAAACCTTGAACTTTTGATTTTTTTCAAAGAAATATGAGAAATGCTCCAAAATGACCAAAAAGTAGGAATTCCTTCTAAAGTAGGAAAAGTGGCATCCCTGAGTAATCTTAAACTTCTACATTTCATGACTACAAATCATTTAAAATGATTCAATAATATGCAGTGATGACTTATGTATGTCCACACACATTCACATATCCAGAAACATTTGTTAAGAGATATTTTCCATCAAACTTATTCACACTGAAATCTCCTAAGAAATCATATGTTTTTACTTTAAATTTATATACATGTATCTATCAAAACTATATATTCATAGAACAATATTTTTTGAATATAAACAAATCACAGCAATTTGAGTATTCTTACTCTAATACATATATAATTTGATATCCTACATACAAATGCAAGCTTGTCTTGAAATTCTATTCTCTTATACACAGTCGGATTCCTTCTATCACACACTAGTGTACCCTTCTCAAGGTCTACTACACTTGGTATATACAATAAAGATTCGTCTTCGGCGTGAACTACAAATTAGAAGCATTGGTGGTACATTTATGTACCTGTTTAGTAACTATGTAATAATTTAGTGTTGGTTACAGGTCATATTAATCTGGTTGTGTAATCTTACAACTCACAAAGTATGGCAACAGACAATATCTGATATCATAAATTATGTTGATATATCCATCAGATATATACAAATATATTAACAGTTCAAGTTGACTACCTAAGTGTGGGAAAAACTAGTTTCACACAAATACCTGATATATGCAATGAATTCTAGTCACAATGAACATTTAAATAAACAATTTATTTAATAATATATGTGCTGATTTTCAATTTTATCATAACATTTTTATTTGGCAGTGTTTGAAACCTGCTAACTTAGTTTTGTTTATGTACAAAAAATACTAAAATTGATGACAGTAAACTTCTGACAGATATTTACATACTGATGTTTGTTGTGATCATTCTTTCTTTATGACGCCAGATGATCTATTTTGGCTCTTTGGTCATTTGTTTTAACTTGGATGACTTCAAAAACTTGACAAAGGACCTCTTTAGACAGAATAATGGAGTGAGTTTTCAATTTTAGATGCAGGAGGGAATCGAAGTGCTCAGAGAAAAAACAAGGACAATTATGGATCTTGGTCTGACCGGGAATCAAACCCAGACCACATTGATGACAAGAGAGGCATTTTCTGTGAAAACTAACAAACTTAATCCAAAAGCAAGAATCTATCTGCATAACTTAAAAGAATGTAAAAAAATGGCAAAAAGAAATGAAAATTTGTTTTCAAAATTGTGTTTTCAATCAAAAATCCCGATGCTGTTGATGGCCTTTTAGTAAATTTTCTTTCCAAAAGTATTAGAAAAAACAATTTCTAAGAAATTGTGAGGCTGACATGCACACACCTTGCCTAAATAAAAGCACAGCATGCCACCGACACATTATGTTTGCCATGTCTCGTAATGTTTGGACAAGTAGTGAGCGCGACTACAAAGTGCTAATGCAGGCTCTTAAACGACTTAAGAGTACTTAACGCAAAATGGAGTCATGGCACATTACCTGAGATTGTAGAATTGATCAGCACAAAACAAGTCATGGTTAGGTCAAATAAAAAAGATTTAGTTTTCTCTTCAACATTAGTACATTTACCATATTTTCATTTTGATAATTCACAAAATCTAAATCAAATTCCCTACTTTACAGTGAAATTGGAAATAAGAAACCTTTTAGATTAAAACACTTGAACATTTTGCTAAAGTAAGGTTTCTCTTGGTTAGGGAAAAAAAAAAGGAAATTTAGTTGCTAAAATCTTTATTTTCATGCACATTTTGACCCTTTGAACCATTTTATGCAACTTTCTATGGTTATTTGCATTATTAAACATTCACGTTAGATTCGCTTTAGGCGCTGGAGCACAATTAGGCCACAACTTTGTGGTCACAGCCTTAATTGTCCAATGATAAAATATGAAGATTTCATATTGTATCTTTAGATTTGAGTGTCTTCTTTCGTTTTTTTACATTTTATTTGGAAAATAGTCAGAAATTACTCCGCCAGAGTGATTCGCCGAATATTGGCCTGATCCCAGTTTTTTGCCAATTCATACTTGGGAAAGCAGGGCGGTAATGACATTATTACCTTCAGTGTTTCTAAAAGTGAACATTTTCCAGGTAATACTATGCTGAAATTTTGATCATTTGTAAAATACATGTTGTACTTTCACCCCATAATGCCCGTTTATTCATCTAAGAATTCTAAATATGAGAAAAACAGGCTCAAAAATGACCATTTTATCATATAAAAGTATAGGAAAGGCATTTAGTTGTGTATAACCAAGAGGCTGTATTTTAAAGGAACTTGGTACGATTTTCAAAATTTAGTTTTCAATATATGAAAGATGGCCACTAAAGAGGTATATGCTTCAAATTTCAGCTAAATCGGTCAAACTGTTTTGATTTTATGGTCAATTTAATATTACAGAGCTACCCATATGTTACTGTGTAAAAATGTTATGATTACCATAATTAAACACATTTTCATTTATATCTCCAAAACGGAACAAAACTCAGCCGTAAAATTTCACACGAGTTAAGAGAAAAATATGAGCAATATTTTGGTGCCAAAATATCAAAAAGTGAAAAAAAATGTTGAAGCAATCAGACCATGCTCCTTTAAATATAGTGTTTCATCGCTTATCGTCACGGTGGGGATAACATGAAAGTACTGTTACTAATTTAAAAAAAATGCATATATGTTGATCTGCAAGTGGAAACAAACTTGTTCCTTTTTTGGACTTGCATCCTACAAGAGGTATAAATATTGATTTTAATGAAAAAATGAGTATTAAGTACTAAATGGTGGGGCTATTCAATGGAAGATATCATGTTGAATATTTGCTTTGGTTTTCAATTTCTAGGGTGTGATATTTAGCGACATTTTCAGAAAAATGTAAATAAAGCTAAAATTCTTCCTTTAGGGTGACTTTTTAAGTTGACCCAACATCCAAGCTTTAAGTCAATTAGATACAGATTTTGTCTTCATTCGCTTTGGACTTTCTATTTAAATTTAAGTAATACATTTCTTTGTAGGGTAAATACTGAAGTATTTTTTAACCAAGACTCAAATAAAAACTTCTCTTTGGGTAACCATATTTTGAGTTTTCTTCTGCCAACCTTTCCTTTTCCTTCAACAACCTTTTTTCCCGTTTCATTACACCTTATTGGCATGATAATTGGGGAAAACCCCTGCCGCTAAATAACTTAATGAGTTTCATTAACTGTTTCTCTGCAAATAAGAGTATTTTTATTCACAAATGAAAATCACATGCATGCTCATCAATGTGAACATTTGCATACTCTGAATCATCAAACGTTCATTGGCAGTTTAATTTCGCTAGCTGAATTAAATTGCCTTGAAATTTAATATTTACAATACTTTTAACAAATTAAAAAACACACAAATGTTGCAATTTTGAAACTTCACAACATTTCCATGTCATGAAAATTAAATGCTTTACAGTAAATTTAATTAATCCATCAAGGAAAACAGGAAACTTGAATATTCTATAACAAAGGCCCTTCTTTAAAATTATATTGTTAATTCACATTTTTATGATCGATCCTAACAATAATAAGTCGCCTATGGATAAATTGTGGCTTTTATTTTCATCCATCAGGAAATCGTCACAATAATTACAATATTTGTTTACGGCAAATGCGCACCATCCCATGTGCATTTAAATTGTAATGCTTCCAACAGAGATGTAATACATGAACAATCAAATTTCCTGAAATGCATAAAAATGCCCTTCAAACAGTTCCCTATTATTTTATACTTGGTTTAATTTCCTGAAAATACAAATGTTTTGTGTAAATTTCCTGAAAAGTTATATCCCTGTTCCAAACAGCTTCTCAAGATTACTTGGGTCAATGAATCAATTAAGATGAACTTCTTGCTCTAGAATGTAACCAGTTGGCTGCTCTAACTTTAGACCTACAGATTCTATATCCTACTTTGTCCCCTATCCATAAAATCTTAAATAAATAAGTGTGGGAGACTGTGGTTTATAATTTGATAAAGCTTGATACAAAGCATTATAATTCAGAGTTAAAGTAGAAATAGGTAAAAGGGCTATAGGCCACTCAAAAAATTATTGGACAGCATAAATAAAAATCCATATTGCAGGGCCCATTACTTGTAAATGAAACCCCACTAGTTATTTTTGTTTATCATCATATTCAATGGGTGATTTTAACATTGACCTTCTATAATGTTATTTTCCATACCCCCTAGGTCCTGAATTTTATTATATAAACAACAATTCAGAGTACATGGTCCTATTATTTGTAAATGCAACCTCTACCATAGATTTTTGTTTAAATTGTCCTAATAAGTTTTATTTTGCTTACCTTCTTCACAGTCAGCCTGTTACCTTTGCAGCATTAAATAATGCTGACTCATTTGACACAAGGGTCAGGAGGAGCACATGCAAGATAAAGCCATGCTCAAGGGCACTACAACTCAGTGGATACAAAATCACAGCCCAGGATCGGAGTCATATACTGGTCACATAACCTTGCGGCGAGAGGTTACGATGTTTTTACGAAGCATGCCACAAGAATTTAATTCTGAGTCAAAACCTTGCGGCTTGTATACAATGTCTTCAGTTATGGTCTAATAACTACCAGCGACCAAACGGTGACCGACTGGGCATCGCAAGAGCTCGCAAGCATCCACCGGTGTCAAACCGATGTCATATCGGCATTGCGGCTTCCTTCTGCTTACCAGGCACCAGTCGACGACCGGTGGTTATGTGACCAGGGTGTCAACCATTGACTAGATAGCAAAACAAACCTCAGTTGAGAAACGCTCGTAAGAAATCATTGTACGATATCCTCCCTTCCAGACTCTTGTCGTAGTAAGTCATTAGATGAAAGAACTCCTCCTCAGTTAGGTTGATGTTAAACTGGCGCAGGACGCTTCGGAACTGTAGTGCTGTGATGACGCCCGAGGCAGTCGGGTCAATGGAGCGGAAAACTCTCCTCATCCTCTTCCAATTGCTAGTGACACATTCTTTGACACGAAGCATAGCTTCCACCATATTGGCACTTGGGCTGCCGGGAGGTATCTGAAATGGCAAGGACAAAACAATAAACAGAAAACTAAAAAAAAAAAAAAAAATCAAAGTGAACTTAAACCAAATCCAAAATTGTATGGTTTCTGTTGGCTTACCAATTTTTGATGTAAGTTTTTCAGTTTTAAGATTAAACCCACAAAAAGCATAAAGTTGATTTTTGATTTGAAATTGATCTGAAAAGTTTTACAGTTTTGACCCATGGAATCTCACTGTCTCAGTATGTGGTGGATCCATTCAAAACACACCCTTGTTGGTATATCCGTACACTTTACTTTCTTTTAAAATAAAAACATTAATGATAAAAAATATTGCATTGATTAATTGATTGTCAGATTGATTGATTAATCTACTACTTACCACCACTTTTGAGCTGTGAATTTTGGGTCTTGTTAGAGGCAGCCTGTCACCATCTCCTCCTTCCTCATAGATAATGGTAGACTGATTCTTATTGAGGTTAAGCACAAAATTCTTCAAGAACTCTAGATATGCAAACCTGTTGAAGAGAAACGACAAGATTTTAAGTGCCATGATCTGTTTTAACCACAGTCATTATCTTGTTGTTTATACAAAAACAACAACCCCAAAACATGGAATTTGAATGACTTGTTACCACAGTGAACTTTGAACTAGGGGGGATTACTAGTACTTAGATTGACAATGTATACGTATATGTGCCTGCCTTTTGGGTGGGTTTTTCAGATTTTGTATAGCGATCGGATGGTTTTCGTCTCAGATGACAGCACCAAATTTGCATCAATTTTGGGAACATTTGCAAAAACAGCACCCAATTTGAGTATATAAAATTGGATGCTTTCTATCAAAATTGGTATATTGATGGGTGGGTTTTGAGCCAAAAATAGGTGTAGAGGTGGTCAGTTGTTAAAGTCCAGCAGACACATACCCGTACAAAATGTTTTGAAGACCCCCCTAGGGACTTTGAATATGTGGTAAATATTTATTATATGCTTGACTACCATACATATCCCAAGTTTTCCAAGGTTTTCTTGCGAGTTGACAAAATTTTTAAGAAGGCTAAGGGATCACTTCAAAACTCAACAGCCGGTTCTAACCGGCTGCTATTATTTTAAACAATGACAACTGGCCAAAACCGGGGGTGCCAGGCAGTTGAGTTTTGAAGCGGCCCCAAAGTGATTTCAATAGTAAGGTCAGTTAAAATCTTAAAATCAGCTTAAAATTCAAAATGAGATTGTTAGAAGATATCACTCCTGTGTAAAAATATGAAAATGAATTACACTCCCGCTCTTAAGTATTTCTGCACAATTTAAAACGTTCAAAAACCTAATTATTTTATATCAAGCGACCAAGAATCATCAAATATTCATACTAGTATAGGTAACTTATCAATTCAATATGAATAAATCGATGTTTTTTTTAATATTTGATCTTCCATTGCTATAAAAATGGCTGATTTCATGGACCATATACAAAAACACTACAAGTACAAATTTCATTACTATGTAACTAATCAATTTTTCATAACCTCATTACCTTGTAATAAGATAGAATATTTTCAGGTTGTAAGTTTTAAAACAAATGTGCAGAAATGTATATAAACTCAATTTTTTATGTTCAGACGAAAGTAGTAATATGCATAACGTGCCATATTTTCAAATGCAATGAATGCAATTCCGAATTAGTTAGTTCGGTAGTTATACAATATAGACTCTGTCAAAAAATTATGAAAACGGATAAACGCCTTTTGAGATATGGCTGAATAAAGATTTGTGCTGAAATACTTTCAAGCGGCTGTGTATGACAATGAATTATATTACTTTTCAATTTTTTCTTCCTATATATCTTAAACGATATTACAAAGTACAGAATGACCAAAGAGATCACGCAAACCATAAGCCCACTTTCATAACCTAACATATTGGTCAGAGTATAACCGGATACACCAATAAAAACAAGACAAACTGTCATTCTATGATTCATTGCAGTGGAGTTTTTGTAAAGAGATAACCCTATAGTTCCATGCGTACATCGAGTTTTGGAAATTCCCTATCAGCGGTCAATCTTGAAATTTAGCCAAACAAAAAGTAACGTATAGATCTCACAGTGTTGACTTTGTATTAATTTTCTCTACACCTTTCAGTTGCTCATTTGTTTCAAATAAAAGACTTAATGATTGGAGACGACAACGAATACATGTACATGTTTTCTGACGATGATACACACTCTGAATCTACCATAAGCTAAGGCAAAAAAAATGATTGTTCTGTTGCCCTCAAGTGGAATTCTAAAAAATTGAGTCGGTCAGAATTTTTTTTTTTTAAATGAAGATTTTTTTAAAACTTGCACCCAAAGTGCAAAATTTGGGTGCATTTTCCACTATTAAAAAAAAAATTGATGTACAAAAAAAGAAAGAAAGAAATATCCTACAACATAATAAAAGAAAGGAAAACAAATAAGAAAAAAGTAGGCCTATATAATGTTGTATAATTTTTGTGTGACAAAAGTCACACAATTAAAAATACATCACGGCCCGGACCGCGGACCGCTTGTGTCGTCTGTCATCGCGGTTTGTCAACTGATCCATGCATCTTTAATTGGCATTTTTCAGTGAAACGCTTGAGGGGGATTGTGATATAATGACCTCTGGAATACATTTCAAGACCTAATTTCAATTTTTATTTTTGCTTTTTAATTTCAGAAAAATGAACCACACATCTTTAACATACCAGAATCCATGAACCTTTAAAGTTTTTAATTACAGAAAAATGAACCACACACAAAGATTATTTCCAGAAACTGATTCATGCACCTTTAATTGGTATGAACGCTTGAGGGGGATTGTGATATAATGACATCTAGAATACATTTCAAGACCTAATTCCAATTTTTATTTTTACTTAATTTCAGAAAAATGAACCACACACCTTTAACATACCAAAATCCATGAACCTTTAATTAGCATTTGTCAGCGAAGACCCCACATGGTGTAGACCCTCCCCTTCACCAACTTTCATCAAAATTGTGTCCAAGTTACATGAAAATCTGACAAAGTATATGAATTTTGTGATCAATCTTATTATTTATACCACCAGCAGTCATTGACCTCTGGTGACCCCTTGTTGACCTTTGACCCCATTTCAGTTGTTACCATATGTGTGCCCCTACCCAAGGACCATTGTGTCCAAGTCCCATGGGAATCAGTCAAAGTATGTGAGAATAGTGGCACAATGAAAAAGGTTAACACTGTTAACTACGACAGACAGACAGACACACACACACATACTACCAAAGTAATCCCTATGTGCTCATCTTTCAGACGACACAAAAAGATATAACACAAAATGAGTTCAAGATTAAAGGGATCCCTCGGTCGGGTGGCAAGAATCGCGAACACCATCTTCCCTTGTGCAAAATCAAACGATTACGCATGGACCCTGATAAATGAACCCTAATAATATTTAAAAACATTGGCCCTAAGGTCTATAAATTATAAAAATACCGTAAACATATAACATAAATCGATGAAATGATATAAAAGAAATACGTTTTGAAATGTGCAATCTAAAAATCTAAATAAACACCCAATCTGAGCAAAATTGGGTGCATTCCTGACCCTAATATTTTTTTTTTTTAATTTTTGACCAGGGTCGGTTGCTGCACAACAACCTTTTTTTTGGCCTAATCATGAATCAAGTTTAATTGACTTACTTTCCAGTCTCATTGAGATCATATTTCGTCATCAACTGCCAGAATTCTTCATCCGGTATTGTTACATTCAAGTCTTGCATAATATCTGCATTGAGAAAGCGAAAAGAGAATGCAAAGAAATTCTTGTATTGCCTTTTAGCAAAACCATCCAATTTATATCACACTTCTTAATTTTTCATCATTCTCAATAGAATACCTAGTTAATATTTCATACTTACTCACCTTCTAGATTAAGGTCATTATTTCTATTATTATTCAATCATCTTTATTCAACATTCAAATAAATAACACAAAATACAAAAAATAGAATAAAGCAAGCACACAAAACCAAGCCAACTGGTGCCTATACTGACAGCCAGGCAGGGTGAGGACAAGGGACAGACAGAAAAATAAATAAATAGGACAAAAACAAAAAGCGAAACCAGAGCTTGAATGGCAGCAATGCACCAACGGAGACAGATATGTCGCCCTGGTAGAGTATTACGAGGTAACATCCCATTCTGTCTGATGCTGGGATTGGAATATGGAAAACGAGGAAGTGATACTGGTTTTGGAAATGTCTTCTTTTTAGCAATTTGTATTTGGCGTCAGATTTCACGATCCTCAGGAGATGATTGAGCCACGATTTATTCGCTTTGGTAATAAGACCGTGAGAGCCAACCTCAAATGGAATATGGCTGGCCTTGTATTCAGCATCAGTGAGATCACCAACCAGGAAGACATATCTGTCGACTTTGAGTTTGTGGGATTTATCAATGTTTGTTTCGAATGGCACAGTTAGTTCAAATAGAATGATTTTTCTCACAGCAGGATAGGTTAAAACAATGTCTGGCTTCTGGACTGTGGGAAGGACAACTTTGAGGAATTGGGTTAAATTCTCAACCCTTAGCTTATCCCTTGCATGTGTTACTACATTGTAAATGCTTTCGCAATGCAAGGATTTGGAAGTCAATTCAGAGGTTTATTTTAATTCTAATGATTAGAGTTATTGTGATTTTCTTTCACAAAAAGAATAAAAGCATAAGTTTGACTCCCAGTCAGCCGTGATGTGGCAGAAAAGCGTAACTCCAATCTCACCGTTTCAAGAAAATGGGACTTTATGTTTAAGTCACTACCTTTTTTTTTGATTAATGCTAAAATATGATTCCAAATAAAACTTAATATTTCAGATATGATTCTATTTTGTATCATATGCTATATAAGATATAAATAATTTTGCGAAGTTACTCTGTTTTGCTATATTTTTAAAGATTTTTGTTATTTTTAAAGTGTTTGTATAACAATATTGATATAATATTATGTTACAATATGCATATTTATTACTTTATAAAACTATCATAAAATTAAAAGGACCATTTTCTTCTACCTCTTTCTATTATTTTTAGTACAAAATTTAAAGTGGCAAAACAGCATGTCTCTGACATACATTGTTTTGCCACATCAAGAAACCCACAGCATGTGACATAACTTGAAAATACTCTTCTCTGCTACAAATATCGAGAGGAAAATTACAAAAAGTTGCTAAGATACATTATAATATCTTTGAAATAGTATGATTTTGTAAGCTGAAACTTTCAGAAATGAAAATGGCCCCTTTGATTTATTAAAATAAACCTTTTTCTCAAAAAGTCAAAAACTGAGTTATGCTGTTCTGCCATATCATGGCCGTAATGCACATGGTCCTCATACCAAGAAGTGAAATTTACCCACTGAAAGGTCAGCCATACACAGCTAATGTACGCTCATTAAGGGGATTCTCTACTATTTAATTTTAAGAAGTACTTCTTCTAAAAACAACTTTAATTTATTCATCTTAAGTTCACAAGTTGAAATTCATTGTTACACAGTTTAATTTTTACATGGCAATGACAGCCATCTTGGATTTTAAATTCGTCACGGAAACGTGCATAACTCCGTAACTGTATGATATTTTTTCAAGTGAAAGGTGTCAATTTGCTCAGAAAAACATTCTCTATGTCACCTCAAAGCCATTTTTTGCATTTTTTTCTTACATTCCAAGAAATTTTGACTTTTGGCAAATTAATGTTCCTTTGTGACGCTATTTTGAAGCTTTCCCCACAAAATCAAACTTTGTCTCACAATTTCTTGAAAGGTAGGAAAAAATGCAAAAATGGCTTCTGGTCAAACTAGATGAGTCCTTCACGAACCACCTTGTCGAAATTCTGTTCACCCCAGTTTGCGGTACAAACCTCCAAAGTCCCTGGCATTGATTTCCCCAGTGTTATCCATATCGCATAGTCTGCATAGTCTCTGAATATCTTTCCAATGTTTCATCACTTTGTGTTTCAGCCTCTGCTCAGCATTCTCTGCATTTACTAAAGGTGTTGCAAGACGGCGACCGAGTGATGAATGCAGGGACTGTAAAAGAGAGTTGGAAAAAAATGTTGAAATATGAGAAAGGTGCAAAATGATTTATACTCTTTGTATATAAAATGACTGTCATTTGGTCTTGTTATAAACTATGCCTTTGCCCTGTTGAGACTATCTAAATATATAATGCAGGGAGTTTAAGGCCCTTGAAACTTTATTCCTGGTTTACCACCACCCGCCGCATTATAAATTTCCTGTCGTGTTTGGTGGTCAAAAATCTTGGAAAAAAATCATTATTCATATTAATTTGTCTTTTCCTGTCAAACTTCAATGGGTTAAAGTGCTGCCCCTGATTCTGTAAAGTGACTGATGCTAGAATTATTAGAAATACAAAAATGTATGATTATTTCTTTACAAAAAACAAAAAATGACTGTCATACGTGAATTTGGGTCATCTAAAGTAAATGCAGAAGGTGTTAATTTTGGCGTGATATGAAAATGGTCAAAATAATGAATAATGAAAAGTTGCATTATTTTGCACTGAAAAAATGTTACACTAAACAGGGAATCAAATTCCAAAAGCCTAAAGCAGTTCTTCTCTACTGGGGAAGCATGCGCCAAATTTGGCACTTTGACTAGTACTGATTGGCGATTTGACTCTGTCAAAAAACAAAGAAATACATTAATAATACGCTGGAAAACAGGTGCACTTGGCACTTTACCCTAAAAATGTCCAATTAAGTGGCGCGTTGCAAGAACTAGTTGAGAAAACCTGGCCTAAAGTGACCTCCATGATTTGGAAAGTTATATGATTGGTGCTCTGGCAAAATGAGCGGAAAGTCGCGATTGAAAATTTTGAATAAATGGCTGATAAAGTAAAAACATGATGAGTGAAAATATCAAATTTCATTTTTTGATATAAAATGTATTAATACGTAAGTGTGAAACCATACCTTGCGTTCTATAAAGGTCAATTATGCCGGGAAGTGCAATTATTCACAGGTTATTGATCACGTTTTGCTACCTAACACTATAGCAATCAGTAACTATAAAATCGGTTTGCATCAATATTTTACTGCCAGATTTTGAGTGGACTGCCTTGTATTTCGATCTCTAAATGAATATTTAAGAATGAATCTATGACACATTATATATCATTCAAAAGCTGAGATTATAGAGAATTAAAATGTGTCATAAACTCAATTTTGAAAATTGCAACTTTCCGCTCATTTTGCCAGAGCACCACTCATATAGCCTCAGCACACTGTATTGTATTCGCTGACTACTGTGGCTCAAGTAAGCTCCATTCCACACTCAGCAACATTTCAAGTCCTGCCCAATCTCTACAGGCATTAAACCTAAATTAGTCTACCTTTGAACAAACGCAGGCAGAATTAGCTCCCTGAATTTTTTAGCTGTTAGTTCCATGTCCAAGGGAATTTTAAGCACTCGCACTTTAGCACTGCCGGTTCTAACTCTGGACTTCCTGCACTTTCTGCACTACAAGCAAAGGTCTTACTGATTAAGCTAACTTGACTGCTGCCTAACATATATGCCTACCACATGCCCTAATTATTAGCAGGCATACCACCTTTTGAAATAGTGTATAAAATATCTGAAGAGGTTAGGTTTACAGTTCACATAATATCATAAATGGTTTTAAAAACATTATTTTAATGTTTCATATTTTTAGGTGCATAAAAGGGACCTTACAAGACACATTAATTCCAAACATTTTAAGGCTGATGGTGCCCATGACTAATATGACCAAAAAAATAAATCTGAATAACTATTTGAAATTAGGCAATCAAGCACTACTCAGCTGTTAATCTCAGGTGCATTTTTTCTATAATCTCTTATAAAAGTGTATCAGCCCGCCTTATCACTTATTACAGGTTCAAGTTTGTATGCAATTTACATGTGTTTACAAGAACTTCGTATTTTGCTAATGAGTTGTTTTGGCAGTTGAGAATTGTCAGAAAGCTGGCGTAAAAGAAAGTTGTATTTGAAAAAAGGTGTAGTATAAAAAATGTGTTGTTACCAATCTTGATCCAGGCCTTCCTGCTGCCATAGTAAGTGGTCTTCCATTAGCCATGGTTGCTGGCCTCAAAGACATCACCGATGAAGCTCTCAATTCCATGGGTTGCAGCTCAGCAGTCCTAGCGTACTTCCTCAAGAAGGAATGGTAATCTACGTTACCAAACTCATTGATATCAAGGCTGTCCCAAAACGCTTGAAACTACACAGAAAAGGAAAGGGTAAGACAGGTAGAGAATGAGAACAGCTGATATTCTTGTATAGTCACTATGTATCATAAATCCACAATGGATCACGGGAGCATTACATCACACAGACATCAATTCAACCAATCTCATGCATTCACATGCATTTCTGTTAACAAAATTTAAGTTTATGCAACTTCAGATATTATAAAAATATAAAAAAAACCTCATGTTCAAACTCATGTAACGTATGTGGCAAGATACACTATTTACAATCATCTCTTGGTTTACGTTGTCACAAACGACTAACTTGAAAAGTAAAATTTCCATATGAAATCACTTGATTAAAGGGACTGGCTTAGATTCTTCCCACTTTTTATACCTACATATTTTTTTTACTTTAATCAATAGAACATGTTTCTAGTAATATATTAACCTACAAGTAGTTTTCCATGATTTTGAGGAATATTGGAGAAAATTGTAATTCTTTACTTACTTCAATTTTGTGTGAAAACAGTGTTTCTAGTTTGAAAACTTACAAAATCTTGTTTCTACACCTGTGATGGCCAAACAAATTATTTTTGACAAAATTGTTTCTCTTTTAATATGTATTAAATAATATCTAGGAGCTTTGTTTGATCTTTTATCTGGTAAATCCATCTGAGGTTTTAGGAAACACAGGATAGTCACACCACCATCAAAGAACGATATACAGCGTGAGTCAAAATGAAGTTGACCGAGATTCAAAACTGTATAACAAAAGAACTACTGATATTGAAAACAATTGTTAAGTACCTTGGAAATGTGCAGACTCTCCTGCTTCTTTTAAAAGAAGAATGAAGGAAATACGTAATTCCTAAGAGAAGTTATGCTTGGTTTAGTAAAAAAACTAATTTTACATGCTGTCCACGGAATAAATAAGCAAACAAATTTAAGTTGAAAAATGCGTTCCTAGATATTGCTTTCTAGATTCTAAAAAGCAAAATGTTTCGAAATTTTACCAAAGCACAATTTAGTTAACTTTCCCATAAAATTTGAACCAAAAACCATGATTTTAGACCCTTTTTGGACTTTTTTGGACCTTAGGGCCAACTGTGTAAATGACACGTTTTGGTCCAAAAATAACCTCACCATCATGTTCAGTGTACAAATCCGCTTCCAGAAATATAGACTTTTATTTGGAGTTAATAACCCGTTGCAGAGCAAAAACCATTACAGAGCAAAAACCATTTCTGAAAACGAAGTGTTGACAGGGCCCTTAAAGATCAGCATATCATGGTGACAGATTTTCCTATGAATGACCACTCTCCTTGGTTCATTGATTAAATATAAGTCAAAGGAAGGGTAGGCTATTCATAAACAGGTATTTACACTGGTTAATCAAGTGTTTACTTAGCATTTTTAATTGGTTTGCTTATTTATTCCGTGGACAGCATGTAAAATTAGTTTTTTTACTAAACCAAGCATAACTTCTCTTAGGAATTACCGATTTCCTTCATTCTTCTTTTAAAAGAAGCAGAAGAGTCTGCACATTTCCAAGATGCTCAACAATTATTCTAAATATCTATAGTTCTTTAGTTATACAGTTTTGAATCTCGGTCAACTTCATTTTGACTCACGCAGTATTGCAAATTACTTCTCCCTCAATTTGAGCCATATGTGTGTAAATTTTTGCAGTTTTTTGGATTTTACTATACTTTTTAGCTATATTTAGAGTATTCCAATAAGTTTTTAATTCTAGGTGGAACCTAGGCTAGTCCCTTTAAATTAACCCTTTGAATCCAACGAGCCGCTCACATGTACATGTACCATATGCTCGATGAGCCGGTTTACCAGCTTTTAGGTCTCATGTCAGAAACTTGATATGTCTGTCAACAGGCATGGGGGGTTACAATTTTCAACGGTCTTATTTATATTGGAAGACATCGATGAACTTAAACCTAAGGTTAGTGCGCCATTTTGCTCTTATCTACTCGACAGAGGTGAAAAATTCCTCATATTTTTGTAAATTTGATCACAATTTTCAACAAATGTAGCTTCGCCCATAGACTACAACGTAAATGTCGAATATGTTGGTTGACATAAATAGTACTCTTTTGTGAATGCTGTGAACGGTGGGAGTATGTTAATTATAAATATGGTCTATAGCAGCAAAGGCCTCAGAAAAAATGCCCTGCATAGCAGTCACTACCTACCTGGTCCACTGACATCCTGAAAGCAACCTCATTCAAAACCTGTCTGAAATCTTCTTTAGATAACACCCCAATGTCTGCATAATCAATAGCAGCAAAGGCTTCAGCAAACCGGCCTTGCCTGGCAGTCACAACCTCCTTCATGACCTGATGGATGTCGTCAATGGTGATTGGGTTGGGTTCTGCCGGTTTCTCTGCTTTTTGGATAGACTCCATCCATGTCTCAGCCATCTGCAACAAAATGCAATAAACATTTTACTGAATCAAATACTATTAGTTATCCCCTGTTTATTCTCATGCAATACGAAAAATATTAATGGTTTGGGTTTGTATCACACTCGGCTGAAATAACAAATTTATCACTCAGTAAACACAAACGTTGATAGCAAAAATTTGAAAATACTAGGAAAAATGCTTGGAAAATTGTTATTTTTATATTTTTATAACATTGCAATCAATTTTAGATTTGTAATTTTCCGGGTTTGATTGACAGCTATATATGCGCGTCGTTTCTATCGGCATCGCGTAGGACAACGCGTGGCTGTTAGTCTCGCACGCAGAGCAGCTGCACGCGCTTTGTAATACAGCTATCATGTTCCAAAAGCGATACAAGTTGGACTGGTGAAAGAGCTGTATGATACGAGTTTTCGTATAACATAGAGGATTTCGTATCATATAGAACTCTGAAGTTATGATACGATACAGAAATATTCTTTTCAGTTATTAACCAATGAAATTGTTGTATTTTTATCTACTGAGTGATAAAATGTAAACCACAATGGTCTCTCAATGAATTGTTGAGAAAAAAATTCAAAAACTCAATTTCATATCACCCCAATACTCCAACAGAAGTTGTAGTTGATGCAAAACATGAATACTACTGACTTAGAGTTGATGCCTGCAAAATGGGTAAGAAATTGTTGCTTATTAAGAATTACACCAAATGCTTGCCATGGGATAGAGTATGGGAGGGGAGATCTTGATTCAAATCAAAGGAAAATCATCTTTTTGAACCCTATATCAAAATAATTAAATAGTTTTTAAAAAGTGCTCTTGTAAAAGTTCAAGTTTGACAATGTGACAAAAAAGTCAGTCAAGTTTGAATCATGCTTGTGCCAGAGGTTTTGACAAATAAATAAAATACATGGAATATATGTGTCTCCCTGGTTTGTAATTCCACTTGGCCTATGCACACTTTACAGTTGTGCGCTGATCATTTTAGCTCAAGTAAGCTCCATTCCATATCAAGCATCATTTCAGGTTCTGTGGCAACCTCTAGCCCATATATGCACCATCGATGCACAGATAAGTTTCCAGAGTTTCCAAGAGTCAATTAGCAATTAATTCCTTGTCCAAGGGAATTTCAAGCACACCCAGGGTTTTTTTCCCATCCGGCGAAAAATCGACAAATCCCCCCCATTTGGCGATCGTCCCCATTTTTGAACCAGAGCTTGTCCCCCCCCATCTGACCTGCGTCCCCGTTACATTAATTTTTAACCCTTATCGTGTAGTGATTTTTCAAGAATATTTTGTTGTCAATTTCGTCAGATATTTTGATTCAGTTGTTATAAACTTCTGAATGGGGTTAATTAAGGTTACCAGTGTAGTCCTCTGTTATTAATTCATATTGTTTTATCACTAAAAAGTGATAACTCGCCATTTGACCGAGTCCCCCCCCCCATAAACCGAAGTCCCCGATATTTGTCGCCCCCCCCCCCATATCTGACTTCATCCCCGACGGGGACCGGCGGGGACAAAAAAATTTTTGTCCCCCCCCCCATGAAAAATTTAGAGAAAAAACCCTGCAGTGACACCCAACATTTACCACTGCCTGAGTCGAACTCGGGACCATCTGCGCCGTAAACGAGCTCCTTACCATTCGAGCTAACATCACTGCTAACTTGACAAGGGGCTGACTACTAATTGTCTTATGATAATTTGTACGAACCTTGAGGTTAAGCACTCGTATACACTGACGCAAAATTTGAAATATCGCTCAGAATTGAACGGAGTTAACTTTGGCTGAGGCCATGTGACAATTACAAATTCACAGAGGCAAAAGAACTAAAGATCACACGGATTCGCATTTTGTTAACAGATGGCACATGACTTACCTCGTTTTCATTAGCAGAGAATTCATCTAGGAATGCTGGGTAGGATACCGTCAAATCAGAAAGTACTTTGACCCTTGATAACACAAACTTGAACTGCTTATCTGTCAGTTTGAAGCAGAAGTTATCTAGAATTCTGCGGAACTCTGGCGCTGTAACACGACCAGTCTTTTCTTTATCAAATGCCCCAAAAGCCTGGAAAGCAAAAGAAAAGGGTTCAATATTTTAAATTGTGGCTCATGACGGATGGGAGATAAATTTATCAACCCTTGGCCTGCAATCTCAGAATAATAGTCACAAAACCAGTACCTCAGGAACGATAGATTAAACAACTCTCACTATGTAGTATTTGTATAATATCAAATCTGACGTTAGATTCAGTTGTTAGTCAACGCATTTTGTCTAGGTTTGGGTCTAAGGCTGCGATCACATAGAAGTATACGCTTTGGTATACGGTTTACGATATTCGCTATACGCTCTTGGTGAGGCACTCATGTGTTTAGTGATAAGGATGATTCCTGCCAATTTCAAATATGAGTTACTCCCCGGGGAGCGTATAGCGAATATCGTATACCGTATACTTCAATGTGATTGCAGCCTAAGGATAACGTTGCTCTGCTATAAACCCAATCATTTTAGGAAATGCTATTGCAATTTTTACAAAAAAAAAAATGAATTAAAATCCCTTGTGTACAATAAGTACAATGTTGGTCATTAAACTGGAAACCTATTGCAGTCGTCATACAGGAACCGTACAACATTAAATAAAAAATATGTTAAAAAGAGACATGTCTAATTTCAGCTTATGTGTTTTTTGTAGATGGTACTATTATAAAATCACAGATTCCTTCGATCAAATGGTTGTGGCAAATTGGGTCAGACTAGACTGAAAACTGGGGTATACTGAGTAAAGCTTCAGATTAGCAAGCTTCAATGCATGTTTGCAAGTTTTACATTTTTTGTAGGTATGCATGATAGAGGGGTCCATTTTTTGAAAGCAGCAGTTCTTTGCATTCCTATACTGGAAAATAAACAAACATCTTGAGAAATTCTTCAATGCTTAGCAAATTGTAATTTACGAAGCTTCGTAAAACTTTGATTTATGTTTTGATACACAATAGGCTTCGTAAGCATAAAAGAAATATATATTATGTAAAGTTATAGTGAAAATTGGTCCGTTTACAGTATATGTAAACATACCATATTCATAATTGCAGGAACCGTACAACAATAATGAGACTCATATTTGACAAGAAAATATGTTGAAAAAGAGACAAAATGTTTAATTTCAGCTTTTATGTATTTTGTAGATGGAACTTACTGCTTGAAGAACTTTAATATTAGTCATGACCATCTTGCGGATCTTCTTGAGAGCTTTGTCTGGGAGCAGCTCGGAGAATGTCTCTGGTCTGACTTCAGGAGGGTTCTTCTTCTGGTACTTGGCCTCCTGTCCTTCGTCAAAGGCCTTCAGGAATTGCTCATAGTTCAATGACCCATTAATAGTTTTCAAACCAATTCTAAGAATAAAACAGGGAAATTTAAATCATTTCTTTTATAATGAAACAAAAACTAAGATAGCAGGGCCACCAAGAATATCATGTTTTTCACACATGACAAGTTATCACAAATCTCTTTGAAAACCCATCATATGTGACATGATCAAGTGAAACGAATCACACATGTCAGCAATTTTGAATTTGAATTTTTATTCTAATCTACTTGTAAATGCTTCAATTTTTGATTTTTTATTCTTAGTAAATGTGTGTAAATTAACTTCCTTATAAGGAATAATTGGCTATCCATTATGAGACCATATATGACAGCGTATATGCGCAGTGGACCCGCGTGTTTCAAATTGCAGACCGGTATAGATACACACACTCATCTGACGCGCAATTCATCACTTGAATTGGACGGTTTCATGTTTGAATAGGGGTGTATGTTTTTCCAATAATGATGTCTATTGCTTTTGGCAAATAATTGACTTCACTTTTTATCTTAAAATGTCTCCAATTTTAAACTAAGAATGAGAATAAAAGATAATATTTATTCTCTAATTCTAATCTACTTGTAAAATGCTTCAATTTTGATTTTTTATTCTAATCTAATTGAATTGAATCCTTGAATGCTTAATTTTGTTCAAACCCCATCATAATTGGTCATCTGGTTCAAGAGATGGAAATTCCTTTGAAATTTAAACGAAAAACAAAAACATTTTCTATCTGTAACTCAAAATTAACATTTCCCACATCTGACTCCTTCCCCTTGATTATGTCACTTATGATGAACCCTACATGTCACTCATTTCATAGCTTTCCACCAGGTCCCAACTTTATGGAGACACATCAAAATAAGTATATGTAGGTTTTATATGTGGTAGGTTTTCACCATAGATTTACAGGGGAGATACAAGGCATTCCGCCATTTTTATTCCGGCATGGAGACAAAATTGGGGTATTCTAGGTTTTGCCGATATAGCTTGCCAATGATGCATCGCACCTTGTCTTAATGCGCGCATATTGAAACACGCACACAAGCTCTGCGTACAGGTTGGCGTATCATTCGCGTGAAGTATTATTTGCGCAGGTTGTCTCTACGCGTAACCAAGTCTCGGCACTCAGAGTTTATTTTGGCGGGAGCCGAGTGAACCCGAATACCCCCAATTTGAGCTCCATAGCTGATGACGCCATTACAAGGGTTGGTATACAAAGCCTGGTATCTCCCCTCTAAATCTATGGTTTTCACACAACATTCCCATGAAAAGCCCTCATTTGATGAACCCATACTTGTTCCTTATTTCATAGCTCTCTACCATGCACATATATCAAAATAAGAACCAAGTAGATTTCTCATATATTATATTATTCCAACATCGCATCATAACTTACTTTTCAAGAAGTGCACTGAATGTTTCATCATCCACAAGGAAGTTAAGATCTAAGAGCACTTTCTGTATCTCAGCCATCCCAAGCAATCCAGTCTTATTGGTGTCCAGTTGATTGAAGGCATCTTGGAAAGAGGAGTAGCGGTCTCTCATCTTGTCCTTGAGGGCCTGCTCTAGCTGAACCACGGAGATGAAAGTAGCATTGTTGGCTGTCCTCATGGTAATGTCATGTCTGAGGGCGGTAAATAATGCAAGTGTATATATGGTTACCCACAATAAAAAGAGAACAATCATCACATTAAAGGAGCATGGTCCGATTGCCTCAATTTTTTTCAAACTTTTTGAGATTTTGGTACCAAAATATTGCTCATATTTTTCTTATAACCAATGTGAAATTTCACGGCTGAGATATGTTCTGTTTTGGCGATATATATGAAAATGTGTCTAATTATGGTAACCATAATTAATCCTATACAGTAACGTATGAGAAGCTCTGAAATACAAAACTGCCTATAAAATCAAAACCTTTTGATCGATTCAGTTGAAATTTGAAATTTTGACCTCTTGAGTGGTCATCTTTCATATGACATTGAAAACTAAATTTTGAAAAATCGGACTGAACTCCTTTAAAGTTTATGTACAGTAATTCTTGAACTGTATCTATGTAACTAAACTGTATCACTATCAGAGTTTCAAAGAATAGTTTTAAAATTCCTACAATTTCTAAAATATTCATTCTCTTGTTTATGGAAACTATAGCGTTCTTGCAGCAGTCTCGATCTCTATATGAGCGCAGTACAAGGTAGCGATGATGCTCATTTAAGCTCTTGACTTTTTAAAACGCATTCAAGAAATACATCCAATAACAATACTATTATTGTTTCAAATAAATTTTGGACACGAACATGATTTCTGAACGCAGCCATCGCGTATCCACAAGTGGTGACAAGAACAGGAGGTACGCAATACTTACTGTTTCCAATCAGCAATCCACAGTACCCCGACATCGCGCGTGCCTAAAAGCGTTGTGTAACTGCATAAAATGCACGCGCAAAAGTATTATGACAGGCTCTAAATTTTTGTGTCTGAGAATCATTTGAAACAACAATAACATGCATTCCTATTCTTTTGCACATATAGTACATACCAATTGGCTACATATTTATTTCACAGGAATCAAGCAGGTCAGTAAAAACTAGAATACGCGGTTCTCGGGCCGCGCGGTTCTCGACACAGAGTGTCGATCACGATGCCTCCGCCTTCCACCTTTGTTGAAAATTTGACCTTTGACCCAAACCTTTGAAATCTGACCTTTC
>JXSR01S021293.1:38400-64222 GCA_000969725.1 Ophiothrix spiculata
TTAAGCTTAACCTCTCACAGGAGCACATCTATATCACTATGGAATACAATAAAGGTACCACATCAGTAAATAAATTGTGTAGTGTCGTCTGCTAGGTTGAGAATGCCTGATGGCTGGCAGAACTTGCAAATTGGACTGTTATTAAATCATTTATGATTTTGTC
The DNA here is from genome assembly GCA_000969725.1 of Ophiothrix spiculata. NCBI lineage: Eukaryota > Metazoa > Echinodermata > Ophiuroidea > Amphilepidida > Ophiotrichidae > Ophiothrix > Ophiothrix spiculata. The sequence goes on from JXSR01S021293.1 coordinate 38,564, forward strand.
TGTACCATTTTTGAAGAAATTTCATGACTTTTGGAGGACGTAGGGTTTCTTGTGAGTTGCACTATTTTCCCAATGGGCATGAAGGTGCACTCAAAATGATGTGTGACTTTGATGCACTGTATCTCAAATCTTTGCCTTGACCATGTAGAAGAGATCTCTAAAACTTTGCCTTGATCATATATGTAGAAAAGAAACGTCCATTATCTGTCAATCGAGACCAAACACAAGATAACCAGTTGCTTGAAAGTCGAGAAAATGGTGTTTAATGACAGGCAAATTTGCATGTAAAGCCAATGGTGACGTATTTACAGGTGTGGATCCTACAGGCTAGAAGCAGAAATTTGGGGTTATATAATTGGTTGGCAAATATCACAATATAAGAGCACAACTAACCTTGTGGTTGTAAGATACCTATTGCTTTGAATACACAAAAATGGATAACTTTATTGCATTCAAAATAAGAAATTCACTACTTTTTTTCAAAAGCTATAGACCATATCGATAATTGACCTACTCCCGCCGTTGATGGGGTAAATCCACAGAATCGGACGGGGAACGGAACTCAGAGCGAGAGCAAGTAGTGTATTTATCATACTTGGCCTCGATCTGAGTTCCGATTCCCCGTCCGGTTCTGTGGATTTACCCCATCAACGGCGGGATTATGTCAATTATCGATATGGTCTATTAATTCTACTAATTTACATTTTTAACATGAATTTTAAACTGGGCAACCACACAACATAAATGATCCAGGATTTCAAACCTGGGACCTTGGCATTACTAGCACCATGCTCTACCAACTGAGCTAATGAGTCAGATGGGGAAGAGTGGTCCATTTTATATCTATAGGCCTTCAGCTCCTCTGACATCCTCTAATACGAGAAATTTTGAAAGAGAATATGATAATCAATTCCGAACTCGCAATTTATTTTTGAATAAGTCTAAACGTGCGGTTAATTTAGATTTTGTTCTTGCCCTTGGATGCTTAACCTTATTCGCAAGTTCTAAGGAAGCAGCTAAATTTCCACAATAATAGAGTAGGTCTGCTCCTTTTTTTAATTAAGAAAATAGTGTGTGATTTTTAGCACCAAGATGTTCAGATGCCAATTCAACCCATCCCTGAAGTCACCACTGTCAATTTCATATAAAAATGGTCAGTACAGTGGAACCTCGTTAACACAAAAACCCTGATAACACAAAATGCTTGTTGGGACCCAAAAAAAGTCACCCAAGTATTGATTTGCTATGTGAAATCAGTTGGATAACACAAAATCCTGATAACCCAAACTAAAATCAATCTTTGGCCCCAGTGATTTTGTGTTAATGAGGTTCCACTGTACTAAGGCACCACTCATTTTAGGAACCAAGTAAGTCAGCATACATAATTTGCTTTTTTTTCAACATTTTCAGCATATTCCATGAGACTTTCAAATTTCTATTGACAAATCGGATGATGTGATACAGAGTCGCATCTCGTGGAGGTCATTTACAAGCATGAAAATTAATCTTTGTGAAAATGTACACAATAGAGCTAAGTATACAATTAAAAAAATAAAAAGTTGAAATCAACTTAAATGTTCATGCCTATATGTAAAAAGGTGAGAACTATCATTGATATACATTAGCAATATTATTGTATGTTTTTGGTGATCACAAGGTCCATCAAATTCAATCCGTAGGTAGGTGTCTATTTAGCATATGCTGTTGTCTTGCAGGGCCTTTATATCATTCAAATTATCACAAATTGATCAAACGTGTCATTTTTCCTGCTTAACTTTTTATTCAAGTAACTTTTCACACTAAGCATGATGTCCTGCATCATTACATAATTGAAACATCACTTTCTAAATAATTTGTCCTTAATTCAAATGACAAGAGTCTTGTTTGCATCATTCATTGTAAAAGATTGCATTGATATGCAACTAAATATGTCATTATCATTATTTTGTTTTAAGGTTTACCTTTATATTTCATAAGTACCTAAAATATACGTACCAAAGCATTTCAAGAGCTCTACATCAAGAAAGATAGAAAGATGAGAAAAGATTGAGTGAAATACACACACAATTAGTATTAGTAGGCCTAAATATTGGGAAGATATAAAAAATCATTATGGCAGTTTTTATTTCAATAAACCCATCCCCTCCAAAATCCCCAAACTTATTTGAGGACAACATTTGAGTCCCTTTGACATCACCGTACTTGTCATAATCAAAACTATGGAGTTCGATGTTAGGATTGGTTGAAAATCATTCATCATGCATCAGTTATAAGATTGAAGCTTATCATATGTGGATCGTCATATCGAAAGGTACCTTAATACCGGCATAGTACATTTCGAGATACGGGCCATTGAAGCTAAGCATAGTCAAAAATCACGTCCAAGGTCGAATTTCTAATTTCATCAGAAAGGTTATCATTGAAGTGTATTCTATCATATTAATCAGGTTCCAACATCCAAAACATAAGAAAAATGTATTAAAAACCAAGCTAGAATCCTCCCTCCATTCAAGATTTACTAAGTACAAAAACTTTAAACTCGATTTACTCAGAACTATAGTTTTCCGAATCAGCCCGATGCCTTTTACCAATTTGGGTGTAACTTCGCAACAGAATATCCAATAACCAAAATTAAGGTGTCATTTTAAAGCTTAAAATCTCAGCTTTCAGATGAGACCAAAAAATCAATTTTGATTATGCCGACCTTAAGGTACCTTTCGATATGACGGGTCACATATGGTCATTTGATATCTGATTGCTCATAGTTATTTTTCATATTGGTGAGGTATTAGTGTAACCTCTATTTCATAAAGCTATTTAAGAATATTCTTAAATAAATAATTCCAAAGTTGCTTCAGAACAAGAAAATTTTCAACATGTAACTTGGAAGTGATCAAATTTTCCAATGCAAGACTTTATTTGAATGATTTAAACATTTCTGCCTTTTCCTATGTAGATGAAGTTGTGGGTAATTGACCTTTTACCTATTATAGACAAATTAAGTTTTGATCTATAGTTAGGAACATTTCTAATAAAAATTGGAATTTTTTTCTACTTTGTTTTAAATTTTCTTAACAAGTTTGGAATGGGTATTCAGGGGTGTGAGAGGCCAGTTGACAAAAACGAGGAAAAGCGTCGTAAAGTTGGGAAAAAGGTCAAAAACGGTCTGAAAAACAATAAAAAAGCTAAAATTTTAACACATGGAAAATGTTAAAAATGAGGAAATCAGCTACAAAAAGAAACTCTCACACCCCTGGTATTATATCAACTGATAATAATTTAACATTGTTCTCAAAGTCTAAAATATATGTAGATTTAAGAATGATTATTGTTTTGCAAACCAACTTGGGAATATTCTTAAATCTTTATGAAATATAGCCAGGGAATAGATTTATATGGTTAGCACTAATGACTTACTGTTTTTGCAGTTGGTTTTGATGATGAGCTGAGATGGTATTATACGAGTCTTGTACAACCCTGGTACTGAAGCCTTCGTTATCTCCTGGTGCAAACGCCTTCCCCATCATAAACAAGAAATGCTCATGATCAATGTAGCCTTTACCGTCTGGGTCGTACCTATAAGATAAGATGATGTCAGAATATATCAAGCAAACCTTTTCACTTTAGCAAGTCTTAAATACCAAGGTTCAAGTCTACATGCAACTAACGTAATACTTGTAAGCTCTTGTTATTTTACTATCCTGTTGCTGTGTGACATGACAATGGATTTGATTGGGCTTGACATTGAAGCATGGTGCAATGTATTTGCCCATGATGAAAAGGGTCTTTTTTTCTGAGTAATGTATTAAAGTGCTAAATGTTGGATTAAAGTTAATAAATAGCCATATTTAGAGTATGTGACATATCCTGCTAATAAGAGAACAAGGTGCATTATTCTTGGAATAAGTTCATCAGGACTGCTATGAAATCATATCATTGGTAAATTATGTTTTACAAGTCCAATTTGTTACTCACGTTTAGACGGTTTCGTCGGAAGACTTCTTCAGTAATGCGCCGACTTGGCCGCTTCACTCCTATGGCTTGAAGTTTCTCATCCTTAGGGTGCAAAGTTCTTTCTGTAAGCAGCCTGTTGTATACATGACTTAATGAGTAAATTCCTTCATCACGATTGATAACATTGGTCCCCCGCTTTCTGGTCACAGACCATATCGCGGATAAAAATAATGTTATTGACTGGGAATCAGCCAAAATTGTTGATAGACTCTGACAGACACACAAGATGGATCAGGGAATCAATATGGATCATGTCATGTATACGACATGCTGCTTACAGAACACACTTTGCCCCCTTAGGATGAGAAACATCATTCAAGCTATAGGAGTGAAGCAGCCAAGTTAGCGCATTACTGAAGAAGTCTTCCGTCGGAAGACGAAACCGTCTAAACGTGAGTAACAAATTGGACTTGTTAAACATAATTTACAAATAATATAAAAGATGCATTATTATTATTGTAATTTTCAAAAAGTTCTGATCAACCTGAACTGGAATATCATATCAATCTTTTCCATTTTCTTTCTTTTGACATACTAAGAGTCCTTAATAAACCATAGGTTTATCATTTGTCATTTTTGACCTCATGGGTGTATGGGTCTGAGGGGCTAAAATATTAACTCACAAAGAAGAATACAAATAAAAAGGCTAAGTGTTCAGAATTTAGATAGGTGATTGACCATGATAAGTACTGTAGATTTAACATTGAAATTATCGCCTGGGCCTGACAACCAAGACTCTCAAGAGTAAATATACACTATTGTTTATCTCATAAAACTAAAAGAATCTGCAAAAAAAAACCCAACAGAAAATAGAGGACTAAAACTTGATATATCAATAGAAGTTTATGTTTTTGTGTGCCATTATGAATATTAACAACCTATAAGATCCTTTTGAAAAGTGTTTTTTTTAATTATCAGCTGGGCCTAAAAACCAAGACAATGGGCCTCAAAAGTAAAAATATTTTCAGCATATAACTCATAAAAATAAGTGAATCTGAAAATTGCAGACACTACAGAACACATACTTGATACATCAATAGAAGATCATCATTCTTGTGTTATGATAAATCTTCCCAAAGGATCTTTTAAAACTCTTTCACTCCGGAAAATCGGAACTCAGTCTATAACCTCCTGATACAAAGAGGTATCTAGCCCCATCACCAACTTTGGCAAAAAGAATAATCTGACGATCTACAGCTATCATAAGTGAATACCCTGCAATGCTCTTGAGCGGTTTCCGTCCAAATAGAGCTTTTGTGGAAAAGAAATTCCAGAGCAAAGGAGTTAAGCACTTTGGCTGGTTTACTAAAATGTAAACCAAAACATGAACAAATAAACAAGCATAATTTGATGTTTTCATACCTCCTCCACAGCAACTGGAACTCTTGTTTTGTCATGGGCAACATGAATGTGTACAGCATGTCTCGCAGTTCTTTCTTCCTGATGACACCATTGCCGTTTTTATCCAAAGAACGGAAGGCCTTGGACAGGTCATGATACTGCCGCTCTGACTTGGCTACTAAGATGTCGTGGACCTGATCTGCGGCAAGCTGAGCAGGATCTATGGTGGTGTTGAATCTGGAATGAAATCAAAGTACATGTTGAAGTTCATCTAAATGCAATTTTTTTAAGTAGTCAAAATGTTAAAAAAAATCCCCCAGTCAAAAGACAATAAGGGGCCGCTTCAAATCTCAACCGGTGGCTGACCGCCCGGAACCGGCAATTCTAGGCGGTTGCCATTGTTCACAACAATAGCAACCGCCAAGAACCGGCGGTCGACCGTCTGTTGAGTTTTGAAGTGATCCCTAACCAGAGTGTCAAAAATCAACAATGAAAATAAGGAGTCATGGTCCATTTAAAGGTGCAAAGATGCCATATGTTATGAAACTATTTCCCTTAAAATAGTTGATAACTTACAACTATAGTTATCTGAAACAAACCTTTTCATTCTGGGCGGGATCAAATTGCATTGTGCGTGAACAACAAACCAATCAAATTGATCTTCAAGTCACGCAGCAACAGAACTGTCAAATCATGCAAGCTCACGGGTATCGCAAACTTTAGTGAACTTTAACCTCGGCGCACAGGACGCGTAAAAGTGAAAAGGTTTTCTTCACGCGACTTTAAAACTGCTGTAAGATGGTGGTGATGCATTTGACTATATTTTGATTCGTTAACTATAGAACCACATTTTGTTGCAATATCCAGTGTTAAAAACTTTTTTTACTCCACATTATTTCATCTTCAGATATCTGTTTAATATGGTTTGTTACCTCATATGTGACGTGTTACAGCAAAAGGTACCTTAAATTGAAACACCACATTCTGAGATACGGGCCGCTGAAGTTGGAAATTGTATATGTGATGAACAGGTCCCCGGGTTGATTTTCCAATTTCTTCATAAGTATTATCTTTGAAGTATATTCTGTCAGGAAAATTACGTTTGATGTGTAAAAACACATCAAACAAATTTGATGATTATTTTGACTTGGTCCATTCCAGTACTCATTCACGTACATCCACTGTATTTTCTGAGTAAGCTCTAGTTTACACTCATACGCTCGTTTCACCGTTTACATTACAAATGTATGTAGTTTTGTATCAAAATTTTTCAATGTGACCCTAGCTTGCCAAATATGAGCTAATTTATTGCTGAATATTCACAACTTTTTCCTTATCAGATGTTAGACCATCGTCAGCTAACTGCAGTCCCCGCCAGTGATTGGTTTTAGTCTTTAAACCCATTTTTCTCATAACCCTTTTTTCAGTTGGGCTTACCAATACCATCCAAAACATTTTCGCACATAATTCAAGAACAAACCCTCATATACTCATGATTGTGGTGTCATTTTAAAACTGAGATCACAGGCTTTCCACTAATACCATAACCCACAGTTTCATTTTTTGACCCCTAAGGTTCCTTTTGCTTTAATGTGTGACATATATAGCTTCTTTTACTTAAACATCCACTGATCATAAGCAGTTTAACTGTCCAAAAAGTCTGAATGTGAAAAATACAGAAATAAGTTTCTGCGATAATAGGCAATGGTCAGAAATAGACGTTGCTGATACCATGTCTAATGGTGATATGTCTGATAGTAATGTAAGCGGACCAGTTAAGAAATTACAAGTGCAATATTATACAAATAATGAATGTTACATGTATGAGTGCAATGGGAAGAATATTCTCATGAGATGAAAGATGAAATGTTCCATTTAACAAGGCGAAACCGAGTTAAATGGAACATTTCATCTTTCATCGAATGAGAATATTCTTTCCATTGCACGAATTGAAACATTCATTATTTGTTTTGTATAACTCATACAAAGATTCTTGCCATTTTATGCATTTCTTAAGGCCTAAGTCTTGATACAGATATAGGCCTGATTATTTACAACCAATGATACAGTGTGCACACAGAGTGCTTTTTTTATTTTCCATTGCACGGGTCGAGTGCAATGGAAAATAAAAAAATGCACTCTTGTCGAAGAGTTGAAAATTAGCGTGTGGGTGGATGGTAAAATTAATTTTTTGATTTAGTGGTCAAAATGACCCAAAATAGCCAAATATCATGAAAAAATCACGAAAATGGAAAAAAATCAGTTTTTGGCCCCAAAATGATCTTTATTCAAATTCAAATCATTCATTTAGGTAAATCGAATCACAAAAACATCTGCCTACAGTATTTTGGGACTGAACTTCATTTTTGTGATTAATTTTGACCAAAAAAAGGTCAAAAAAAGTAAAAAAATAACCCAAATTTAGTGATTTTGGTATATGTCTTCAATTCTTTTTCCAAATGTTTGTTCAACGAGTAAAAAAATCACATGTATTATTATGTTGTGCCAAAAATCAATTAGCGTCAGATTTAATACCGTTTTTTGGCCATAATTGATCAAATTTGGCAGAAAAATGCGGAAACATGACCAAAAAGGGTTAAACTGTGAACAATGTTTTTATTAAGTCTACAATATAAGTGTCATATAACAGTCATTTGCACTAGCCAGGAGTAAACCAAATAAACTTTATTAGGTTCTTTATGACCCTCAAACACAATCCGAATGTTCCCAAAAATAACAACTGGTCTCTAGCGAGATTTGAATCCAAGATGGCCGCCAAAATTCCCGCCAAGTACTATATTTTCATCATAATTGCCTAAAAGTATCTTGTAAAACACTTTATGTTCAAAATTATTATCGGACAATGGCTTCTTGAGCTATAACAAATACATCTGACATTATATCATGTCATATGCATATTTCAAATTCAAGATGGCCACCAAAATGGCTGCCAAAATAGCAGATTTTCATTAAAATCGGCCAAGACGGCTTTTAAACTGCCTGATATATATTTAAGGGGACTCACAGTTAAGAAAAATCAAAATCATGCTCTATTTAACAATTTTTGGTTTTCATAAATTCAAAATTTCATTAATTTTAGCTTTCTAATGCTTTTTATCCCATCAAAATCGGTCATCCAGATCAAAAGTTACGGTTGATTGAAGCGGAGTACACCACAGACAATTTGTATTTTTCCTATACTATTAGTTATCCCCTGTTTTTTTACGTAATACGGTAAGATATCTATGGTTTGGTGTTATATCACATGAGGCCGCAGGCCGAATGTGATACAACACCAAACCATAGATACCGTCCGTATTGCGTAGAAAAAAAACAGGGGATAACGAATTTATCATGTATTTTTGTGGATATAAAAACATTTTAAAAAGTTAAACAATGAACATATTTGAAACTGATGTACTTCCAAGGATGTGCATTCTTCAAAAACAAGATGCAAATCTCTTTTTTTCTTGTAAAATCCCATAAAAATTCAAGGCAGCAAAATCAAATATGTCTCAAAATCAAATTCTGAAACTCCATTTACGCAAAATACAAAAATGTTAAACTTGACAGCACCTATCACAGTTAACATAAAAGGTACAGTTCATTAAAGCTTTGAAATTCAGGCCTAGCTTAAGTCTAGGCTCATCAGTACACAAATATGGTTGGGCAATACTCATAGAAAAGCTTAAGAAATACCTACAAGTTTTTTATTTGATGTCATTGTATTAATTACTATATGGAAGCTTCAATCTTCATTAGAAATTCTTCTTGGTATGGAACAATAATCTTGACCCTGTGTGCCACTGCACTGCCATTTTGAATCAACAGTGATCACTGATTTCCCCACTAAGTCTTTGAGCACCCTGATATCAGTGTGAGTTGCCATCTCTTACACAGATATTACTGCATACTTGCCCAGTGTGTATCTATTAATACACACTGTAGTATATATAGCCTTGTATAAGATGTTCTGTCAAAAGGGTAATACGGATTCCGTATCACCTGTTTGATTCAGGTAATACAGGCAAATACTAATTGGCTCTTAACCAATGAAATTACTGGATTACTGTCAACTTCATGATAAAACTACATACCATGTATTTCAAAGGACGATATCTATATTCCTATGTATTCTATTGTTTCTAATCCTGCCATATTTAATATATTAAAATTGAAAAATTAATTATAGACAAACAGAAGCACTTATTGATGTAATTAAAATTGTGTTAATTATATAAATTCAGAATGACAAAATAAGCACCTATTTGTTGTAAAAAAGCGCCCTCAACTGTAGAAATAGCTTGCAAATAACTTCAAACGCGATTTTCTCAAAACCTTAATTTTCAGTACTTAAAACAAGATTTCTCAGCAACTCTATGTCTGATTGATGTCAAATTTTGACTGAAGGTGTATTTTGATATGCTCTATGTCAGTACAGAGCCATTTTTTTATTTAGTCCCCAGATTTTTTTAAAAATATCAAATTTGCATACTTAGTTTGCAGTTTTTCGCGAAAACTGCACATTGGGGTTCAAAAGGTCCAAAAAACAATATAATAACAAAGAAATCACAAAAAAGGGCTTTAACTGACATGGAGCATGTTATTAACTTCCAAATGGAGTTTATTTGATGGAAATATCTCATTTTGTTTTTCTGTAATATTGTTTTTTGTAACGTGCTTAAAATCCAATATGGCCGCCAATAGATAAGATAAGATAAGATAATATTTATTGGAATTTCTTGCACTTCAATACATAACATTACAAATCAAGAACATGAAAGTATTAATTTACATATTCATTGACAAATAAAATACAGAACAGACACTGAAAACCATAACTAGAAGGCAAGTAATTCAGGATAGGAAGAATGGGCTGATTAGCCCAACCACAAAAGTGCTCTCCTATCCCTAGTGAAACATATATGTAATATAAAAATTGCTACACACAAATTATACATAAAACATTTGAGGAATGGAAACAAATGCATGATATCCAGTATTTGACTTAAAATACAAAGAAAACATAATAAACAAGATCATATGAAGTATGGAATACATGTATGCCAAAAAAGCCAAATATATTAAAATAATTGCACCATGAATAAAATCAACTAAGTAAAGCCAAATAATGACTTTTACAACCATCCTTAAAAAAGAGAGATTGTTAACAAGATGTAAATTAGATGGTATTTCATCCCAAAGGCGAGGGAGAGAAATGAACATTGAACATTGAATTAAAGAAGGAAGAGGTCCTGGCCTTATTCAATCTGCTATGTTGAACTAACGAGCATAAGGAAGTAGGGGCCAAACCATTCACAATCTTGAAACCTAGAACAAGCCTAAGAATCTTGAAAGTGTCTTCAAGCCTGACTAAATCCAAGCTAAGAAGTCTTTCAAAGTAGGCCTAACATCAGCATTTGGAGATTGTTTAAAGAAAAGAGTACGTGTAACTTTCCTCTGTACTTTTTCTAATCTGGCCAAGTGATTTTGCTGATAAGGAGCCCAGACACAAGCACAATAGACAATGTGAGGTAAAATGAGAGCTTAATAGAGATTTCAGCAAAGCAATAAGAGTTCATTACCATAGCAACCGTGCACGCAGCGCCCGCAAAAAATGTGGTTTTGAATTGCCATTCCTCAAATGTTACAGATACTTGTATTTGTAAGCCAAAATATTGTAAAGTGTAAAAAATAGTCTTCTTAACTGTGAGTCCCCTTAATAGAGATAAATAATCAACCGGAAATAGTATTTAGGGTTACAGCAAGATCATTTGCCCCTAATTATATTGTATTTTGTATCAAATCAAAATGGCGCCTGTTCTAAGATCCAAAATGGCCGCAAAAATGTGCAAAAATGGGTTAGAGGCACTTTAAAACGGTAACAAAAACATCAAATGTCCAAAATGTTCGATGGAAAACGGTTTTGAGGGAAACAATAGCAGCTTTTCATCTCAAATAAGGGTGTTAGCAAGTTTCAAATTAAAGATAGAGCCTGTTCTGAGATCCAAAATGGCCGCCAAAATACGATTTTAGGCACAAAAATTGGTTTAAGTGGATTGTAATCAGTTTCAAAAACAACAAATGTTCAAAAAAGGAACCTAATAAAGTTGATTTGGTTTACTTCTGGCTAGTGCAAAGGACTGTTATATGACACTTATATGGTTGACTTAATAAAAATTGTTCACAGTTTAACCCTTTTTGGTTATGTTTCAGCATTTTTTTGCCAAATTTGATCAATTATGGCCAAAAAAGGTATTAAATTTGACGCTAATTGATTTTTTGGCACAACATTATAATACACGGTGATTTTTTACTCGTTGAACAAACATTTGAAAAAGTATTGAAGACATATACCAAAATCACTAAATTTGGTTTTTTTTTAACCTTTTTTTTAACCTTTTTTTGGTCAAAATTAACCACAAAAATGAAGTTAAGTCCAAAAATACTGTAGGCAGATGTTTTTGTGATTCGATTTACCTAAATGAATGATTTGATTTTGAATAATTATCATTTTGGGGCAAAACACTGATTTTTTACCATTTTCGTGTTTTTTTCATGATTTTTGGCTATTTTGGGTCATTTTGACCACTAAATCAAAAAAATAATTTTACCATCCACCCACACGCTAATGTACACCCCTTGAGGATATGATTCCACATGGATGGAAAGCTGTAACAAGTTTTGCCCACAAAACGTTTTTTTAAGCATAATATTTGCTGTTGGCTGGTAGACTACAAGGCATTTGTAATCATTTTTTCATCTTTCTTTTTTGATATAGGGTCTTTTCTTACCTGTGGTCCGAGTTTAGAATCTTATGTCCTTCTGGAGTGTCCCTGGTTTGGAACTTATCTAAGAATGATCGGTAGTCTAGCTTGGTTCTCTTATTAATGCCTAGACTCTCCATCAGCTTGCTGAATTCTGCATCCTCCATGATGAACATCAAACCATCTAGAAGGCGACGGAAGTCTTCGCGAGAGACTAGACCATTGTGATCATCGTCCAATTTGTAGAATGCTGATCGTAGACTCTGTTGATGTACATAAATATGTGCATCTTCAAAAATTGTTTTGTATACTCTACAATTCCGATATAGTGCAAATTTTCCCAGTTCCTGTCAAGTGCCGTCCTTTTCATATGATTTAAAAGTTTCAACAAATTATTATCGGCTCTGATTTAAAACCAATACAGCTTTACTATTATCATCTCCCCTGCAAAGTTGATTTGTTGGTGTTCTGATAAAGAATATGTTTCAGGAAAAATAAAATGTGCACTATATTGGAACTTTAAAGTATATTTTATAAAACTAGCCTATATTTAACCCCGCATGTTTCTAAAGACATAATGATAATGTAGAACAGTTTGTATTAGTGAAAACGAAAAAATTGGAAAATCTCCCAACTCCCCAAAATAATCAAAGACTTTCGACAAATCCTGAAAAATCATACCAAGTGTTCCTTCTAATATTTTTGAGCTTGCGTCAATTTGTTAATTTTGTCAAAACTGGTGTTTGCGCCAAAATCACGACTAGCTGTGGCTAAAATTCAGCTGAACAAACCAAGAAAAAGCATGTTTTTCACACATTTTCAGAAACCTGTTACTCCAAGTTTTCAGCAACCTGCGCCAATGGCGTGCCATACAGCCTTAGCAGGAACTCTGTTTTCTTCTACAGGTGGACCAATAACAGGGTTAGTACACTTTTTTACTTACAAAATTCAAGGACTTTTCCCAGAAGAATTCAAGGACTTTCCCCCTTATCAGCGGCGGCCGGAGGAATATATGTCAACAAATAAAATAAATTTGTTTTCGTTCAATTTTTGGATAAAAATAATTGCATGGTAAATTCTTTTTACATATTAATTTTTTACATTTCTGATATTCAAAAATTCCAGGACTTTCAAGAACTTTTTTTGATAAAGTCAGTTTTTCAAGGACTTTCAAGGCCTGGAAATTGCAAAATAAAATTCAAGGACTTTTAAGGACTTTCAAGGATCCGCACTAACCCTGAATAAAAAAGCGTTATTGAAGTTTAAGGGCATGTAAGGCCCTTCAATGGTGAAATTGATGGTTGGTCGGTCGGATCTTCATTTAAAAAAAAAAAAAAATCCTGAAAATGGACCCCAAACCCCCCCCCCCCCTGAAATAGTTTATATAAATATTTTCGGCTTGAATTATATTTTTACCAAATGCATTGGGTCGGTCTCATAGGCAAGTCAACAATTTTTTTAAAGGCCTAACTCAAAATTAAGTTATATAGTAAACTATGATATCTTGCCCGTGTATGGTATAAAGTGGCATTTCAAACGAAGTTTGTACTATGCAATCATTGACATTTGTGCAAAAAAGGCAAAAATCCAGTTTGTCCATGGAAAAGAAAAAGAAAACATTCCCCCCCCCATCTTGTTTTGGCCTAGCTTATTTCAGAATGAGGAAATTCTGGTGAAGCAGCTAGGTGACTTTAATTGAGGATCTATATCCCAGGAAATCTTGTATTCTGTCATTTACATCTGAGTCCGGCGGAAGTCACAATTCAGATACGTTGGATTTTAAAAAGTTAACACAGCTGAAATGGACCAAAATACGTACATGTACACTATTCACTAATAATATAAAATTCCCTATTCAACACTTGTAAAGATTACATGATCCCTAAATTAGTACAGCCAAAGCGAGGCTTCATGATCAGCTACATGATCATTTCATGTGCACAGCAATCTTGGCAATGAACAGGGCAATGAATATATTCAGCTTCGCCGCCACGCACCACAGCGGTATATGTATAAAAGTCAATAACATCATCATTTGTCATCTAATTCCAACAAATTTTTCACCAAATTGTGCTGCTTTCTGTGATCATGGCATGTTTCAAAGCTGTTCAATGGAATTTGCATAGATGGAAATGACAAAAGGTACATTTATCGTAGATGCAAGAGAATTTCTGCACGTACTTGCCAGCTTGTGCTATCAATTTGTTATCTGTACCACCGACAGGCGTATCAGAATTCTGATACCCTCCTTATCCTAAAATCCTAAATCTGATACAGGTATCAGAATATTGATATATTTTTAATACGTTGGTATCCAAATCCAGATCGTATCTGAATTGTGAGTTCCGCCGAACTGATCTACATACCCCAAATCCTTGAGTGAGTTTGTCTTTGAGTATTTTCTCCACCTCTACTGCACTCATCTCTTGCGCTTCCAGCCTGATAGGCCTGTGATTTGGCACATGAGAGACATGAGCTCCTGGACCTCCTACCCTCAAGTCTTCAAATGCCTGGATGAAATCTGAGTAGGTGAGAGGTCCTAAATTAAATCCGACTCGGGTACATAGCTCCTGGAACTGATCATCCTCCATGTACATACCAAAACTCATCAACACCTAGAATTAAATCATAGATGGTCTTAGAAAATAAAGTTCTTATATTCAATTATGCAGCAATTCACTTTGTGAATATGTGACCCATCATATTGAAAGGTACCTTAAGGTCGGCATAGTAAATTACGAGATACGGGCCATTGAAGCTGAGCACAGTCAAAAATCACGTCCAAGGTCGAATTTCTAATTTCATCAGAAACATTAGGCTACCTTTGAAGTGTATTCTATCATATTAATCAGGTTCCAACATCCAAAACATAAGACAAATGTTTTATAAACTGAGATAAAAATCCTTTTCTATTCAAGTTTTACTCGCACAGAAACTTGATTTTCTCAGAACTATAGTTTTCTGGTACAGCCCGATGCCTTTTACTAATTTGGATGTAACTTTGCAATCAAACATCAAATAACCAAAAGCAAGGTGTCATTTTAAAGCTTTAAATATAATCTTTCAGATGAGACCCAAAAATCAATTTTCATTTTGGAT
The DNA here is from genome assembly GCA_000969725.1 of Ophiothrix spiculata. Classification (NCBI taxonomy): domain Eukaryota; kingdom Metazoa; phylum Echinodermata; class Ophiuroidea; order Amphilepidida; family Ophiotrichidae; genus Ophiothrix; species Ophiothrix spiculata. The sequence goes on from JXSR01S021293.1 coordinate 53,785, forward strand.
TCCTTAAGGTACCTTTCGATATGAAGGGTCACATATGACCTCAAAGGACAAAACAGTGAGTTTTTTATATCTTACGGATAGAGCTGAGATAAAAACCCACTCATACATACATACTAATTAGGATGACTGTCCTATTACTGCATGATGTGATGGTTGATCAGGCGGGTCCAATGCCAACATATAACCCTTACAACTCTTCACACACACACACACCCCGTAATGGCATGTGTGTCACAACACACACCCCCACACACACCCCAATTCTCACTGTATGCATTTGTTTTAACTTTTTTCTTCTATTTCTTACCTTCCTGAATTCCTTAGGCCGTAGTTTGCCTTTACGATCCTTACAATATCGCAAGAAATTGGTTCTTATGTTGCTGGACTTCTGCGACATTCTGTCCTTCAATCTGAGTATAACCTCATCCACAGTCATCTGTCCCGTCCTATCTAGCGCATTTACCTGAATGTGTTGGAGTCTATACAATCAATAAGGAAAACAAAGTAGGAGTATTTAGTTTTAATTTTGATCCCATAAAAATCCTACAAGACATGTATGTACCTTGCAAATCTAGTTATTCATATTAAAAAGCCTGGCTTATCCCAATAGTGGACATGCAGGAGAGAGTGAATATTTTACATGCAGGGAAAACTGAAGTGCTCAGATAAAACAAGCAAGGACGATATGGAACAACCAAATTAACATATGATTTCGGGATCGAAGTACAGAGTGATGTGTAAGTGACAATCTGATGAAAGTGTTAAAACAACTAGCTGTAAGATCTGAACTGTGTATGGTTGATCTGTCACATGACCACATAACCTGTGCTACCCCATCAGCAAATCCCAGTATACTGTGCAGACAGTGGTGTAGCCAGACTTTGTGGTCAGGAGGGGCAAACGCATTTCGTCCCGATTTTTCCAACACATGTGATATGCCTTTAAAAAATCAATTTTATTTGGACAGAATCATAACCTGTCTAATTCAAAATAATAAAAAATGTTTTCACACATTATCTCACATTTTCCCCAAAAATTTGTTGCTCAGACCGAAAAAAAAAAGCCCTGCGGGTGAAAAAATCACAACCAGTAGGTACATATATAGGGTTAATTTTGGGCCCAAGAAGGGTAAATTTAACAGGATTCATAGGTCCATTTCTTCATGATTTTTCTTATGTTCGCTGTTCATATTTCTTTTTGCCCCGTTTTTTCTTTTCATCACAATTTCTCCATCAAATTTTTTTTTAAGGGGCCCTCCCCTTGCCCCCACCTGGCTACGTCACTGTGTGCAGACACATGATTAACATGTCTAACAGTATAATGTTGAAGTAAAAAATTATACCATTCAAATGCATCATTCCTGATCCACACCAAGATTCCAATGTACCCCTTCCCAACATCCCAATTTACCCCTTCTCTGCTATTCAAATTGCGCATCCACATCCAGGATTTCTAATGAAACTAGTCCACTCATTCTCCCCTATTTTACAATGCATAAAGTATCCCCATTCTTCCTAGACTATGTATTACCATAAAGCAATACTATAAGATTTTGATCAAAAATGTTTTTTAGTAAAAACAGCATAAAATGAAGGAATGTGCCTGTCTGAAAGCATTTTCAAGAGAATTTTGTCAAAAAGTTGTTTTGCCATTGAAAAATGGATAAAAAACACATGCATGTTTTCCTATACCAATACACGTGAAATTAAATTCTGGATCCCAAATTTAATTCAACAAATGGCCAAAAAAGAAAATGCAAGCATATTTAAGCCAAATCATTTGGAGGTATTACTATCTACCCAAAACAAACCCAGAAAGCTAAAAAAAAATCAAAAGTGATTGGTGAAAGGGGACGCTTCATTTTTAACACTTTATAGTATTACTTAATATTGTATAGCTGAATCACTGAGTATGTACCTTCAAGATCTTAAGACATTAAATCCGAACCATGAATCCATATGAAATCCCACCCCATTCTCCCCTATTCTCTAGGGCATCCAGCAATCCCCATTCTACCCTATTCTGCTCAGCGTTACCTTGAATCCAGGTCAAATTGCCTTTGTTGTTCAGCCAGGTCACTGAACACATGAATTCTTGTACTCGTACCGACCAGGTCCCCAGGCGACACATCCACGCCAAGATTTCTGAGAAAATCGCCCACCAGGACTTTACCACTTTGTGTCTCTGGGCACTGGCTCCATAATCTGAAAAAAGGCAGTAAATGTATCTGTAATTTTTGTGTGTTTGTGTACTTTATAATATTGACACACATGTAATAGCATGACAGTAAACATTAAATCTTCATGTGAGTGCAAGAAAGTCGTATCTGCAATAGCTGCCATTTGTCATAAATTTGGATTGCACACTTTATAATATCTCCAGTCTTTGGTCAGTGGTTCTTGAGGTGAGCACCTGAAGAACCATTTCAAGTCACCTGAAGAACCATTCCAAGAACCACTGACACAAGACACAGGAATTTTGAGGGATTTTTCACATTCTTGTGACAAGTGGTAAAATAGACATAACTCAGGGCAGCCATTGCAGATAAGACTTTCTTGCAATCGTATAACAAAATGCTGTCAATATGTGCATGGCTGACTTCTGTAAAGATAACGAGCTGATTGCATAATGATAGCCTATATAGGCTTAACAAAAATTGTTTGGACAATGTAACTTTGGACAAAAATGCAGGGTACTGGTTGTATTTACAAACAGTAGAGCCCTGCAATCTGGATATTTCTTTACACTGTCAAATAAATTATTGTTTGGCCTATAGTCAAACTTGTTTATCGTGTTATCAATGTTCAGGTACTAAAACTGGACAAGTTACTTGGCACTGCACAAAGAAGGTGGTTTCAGTGTAGGTGTTGCTTTCTATACTTTGATCAACGCTAAATAGGCGGGAATTATGAGGCTTTTCTTCATCTGCAAGTAAACATAATCCCACTTGCACGCGTGCCGTAGATACTTATGCGTGAGTTACACGTACAACGTGCGCTGCGTCTACAGCAATTGTTCTGTGTTCAGCTACGCACGCGTTTATAACTGTATCAATTCACGATGTGAAGAGGCCCGCCTATTTGGTGTTGATCAAAGTATAGCTTGTAGCTTGCAGACAACCAAGCATTTCCAATTTTGAGCTGTTGTAATCTAGTGTGACACATTTGCATATTGCCATGGTGATCTGTCGCAAGAAAAGTTAAATTTATTCCAACTCAAAACTACATGTTGTTGCAACCATAACGACAAGGTAACCGATATAACGACTTATAAACCCTTCTGGATCGGTTTGCCATTCTTGCCGCATGCTTGTCCTATGACCACCACGATAGACACTCTGAAACCAGCTTTAAACCCTGTCTAAATCTTTAACCTCTTTTGTGCAAAGGAACCGACGAGTTGCAGTTTTAAAGTTTTCTTTTTATACTCGAATAATTAATACCACCCATTTACCAAGTACATTTGAATACTCTAAGATAGGGCCTAATGCCTTTTGGGTGATTACATGCAAGTGCAAGAAAGTCATATCTGCAATAGCTGCCATTTATCATAAATTTTGATTGCATACTTTATAATCTCCAGTTTTGGGTCAGTGTTTCTTGAAATGGTTATTCAAGAGCCACTGACAAATGGCAGGAAAATTTTGAGGGATTTTTCACATTCCAGGGCCTAGGTGTTTAATTAAAAATAACTTAAGGTAGCCATTGCAGATACAACTTTCTTGCACTCACATGATGATTTCTGAGAGCTCTATAAGATAGTGCCAGATGCCTTTTGGGTGATTCCAATTTTTTTAAACTTTCAAATCAAAGTGTTCTTCTGACACTGAAATAATTGGTCCCAACCCCGGGTACAGTATGTCAGGTAGGTATGTCAGATCCGCGATATCGAACATAGGGTCTTGTTCAAAAAGAGGGTCTATGGAACTGATGTTTTCCCGAATTGAGGTCTCAGGAATTGCTTTTTTCCCATAAAAATACGACTATTTGAGCTAAAAATCACTCAAAATTAGCTTGAAAACATGATAAAATACATTTTTGAATCATTTTCTTTGGAACTGGAATAATCTTGAAAAGAGCATCTTAGGGAGCGGAAGATGAGGCTTGAAAAGGGGGTCTCGAGGGCGGCACATACCCGTACCTTCCGTCAATGTAAGTTCCCCCCCCCCCCCCCCGGGGTCCCAACAGATTTATCACCCTATTACATCTGGACCTGTGACAGCAATTATAGCTATATTTTGCTTACTTTTCATAATGTTCCTCTGATATTGGTACCACACATTTATCCAAGACATTTTTGAGTGCTCTATAAGACAGCGCCCCCGTGCCTTCAGAATCTGCCGCAACGATAGCTTTGCTCACAGCTTTCCACTGCTCCTCTATCTTTTCCCTCATGATGTCTTCTATTGTATCCCATGCTAGTGTTGCTGGAGCAGGGACGTTGTTATAGCGATGCTCAGAATCCAACCACTTGTGCCCCTCCTGTGAAACCAAAACAGACAGGTTAGATGGTTATGGACAGGATCCAAAATAATAGTTTACTGAGCAACCAGTGCCTTTAGGTGACGAAAACAACAACCTTGTTTTACGGGCCCGACCAACCCTAAATTTGCGATTTTGAAGAATTTTTTATGTTGAAAAATCAAAATCATGACAAAATCAACCGGGGTTTTTTGCCAAAATATTTGTCAATTTTGGTTAAATTTTTAAAGAAAATTTCTTAGTAAAAATTTTATGTTTTTCTCCCAATTTTGGGGGATTTTTGGGTTATTCTGGGCAAAAAAAAATTTCAGAAAAAAAAATGCCCGACCAACCGACCCTACTTGGATGGTCCGCCTGCAGGTGGTTTTTTTTGTTGCTTTAAGGCTGGGGTAGACCTTCAACTAGCATAAATGGTTTTTGTACTCTAACTCTCAAACTAATCGCATAGACAATATAAAAGTATACATTTTTAGAAGTGAATTTTTACCCTGAACATATTGGTGATATCGGTTTTTGACCAAAAATTTTGATTTTGGGAAAAAATGCCAAAAATCATCATTTTTGCCCCAACATTTCTGGAAAGCCTAACTAAAATTTGCATTTGTAAAATTTTGAACTTTTTTGCTTTTTGGAATTTAGAAACAAATGTCTAGGAAAGCTTTTCTGAAATTTTTGATTTTTATCTTATTTTTTGAAAAATTGCCAAAAATAGGTCAAAAATTGCCATTTTGGTTGCAGCGGTGGGATTTGTTTACATAGTTTGCCATAGTTTTTAGCATTTTTTGCCAACATTGTCATTTTTGGTCACAAACTGATATCATCATCATGTTCAGGGTAAAAATCCGCTCTAGTTTGAGAGTTAAAGTACAAAAAACATTTATGCCATTTGAAGGTCTACCCCAGCCTTAACTCAAAACAGAGGGTTTTGTTGTAGCTAATAGTTATCTTGCTGGGGTGATAAAAGATTATGAAACATTTGAAATAACATTTCATTGACCAACAACACAGGCTGGTAGACATTTTACTGAGCACGATCATTTAATGTGAGCAAAGATGTCACTAACATTGGTCAACATTTTTCTGAAATGTGTAAAATTGGAAATTCATATTTTGCTGTTCTTTTGTAGGGATATTGAACACAAATTTTGTTAAGAAATGACATCTATGGAGAAGATGTCTTTTGATAGACAGATTTTTGTTTAAATGCTACAAACCAACATTTTCTGACAATAGAATGACGTTTCACTATTGCATGCATTGTTTCACTGGAAGACATTTACAAAGATTGTTCAAATTTCCATATGGTTGTTTCACAGGGAAATGTGAATTGGGTTTAAGGGGCCTGTTAAGGCTTTTTTCATAAATGTTTTTTTTGCTCTGTAACTCAGCAACGGATAATTAGATTCAAATAAAAGTATACATTTCTAGAAGCGGATTTGCATACTGAACATGATGGTCAGGTCATTTTTGGACCAAAATGCGTAATTTTGAACCTAGGGTCCAAAAATCATGTTTTGGGCCCAAAATTTTACGGGAAAGCTAACTAAATTTTGCTTCGGTAAAAATGTTTACCAATTTAATTTTTAAAATCTAGAAAGCAATATCTGGGATTGCTTTTCTCAAATTGTTGATTTTTTTCTTAGTTTTTGAGATATCGCCAAAAATTGGTCCAAAAAATGTCAAAAATCCCACTCCTGACACCATTTTTGGAAAAATATGCCACATTTTTACCTATTTTCGGCAATATTTAAAAAAATAAGATAAAAATCAAAAATTTGAGAAATGCATTCCTAGATATTGCTTTCTAGATTCTAAAAAGTAAAATGGTCTAAAATTTTACCAAAGCAAAATTTAAATAGCTTTCCCGTAAAATTTTGGGCCAAAAACATGATTTTTTGACTTTTTTGGACCTTAGGGCAATAATTTCACATTTTGGTCCAAAAATAAGCTGACCATCATGTTCAGTATGCAAATCCACTTCAAGAAATGTATACTTTGATTTGGATTTAATTATCCGTTGCTGAGTTACAGTCCATAACCCATTTCTGAAAATGAAGGGTTGACAGGGCCCTTAAGGGAATGATACAAGAACTTACTTTTGTCTCCCGTTCTTCAAACAGATCTAGGAATGAGTGATAATCTATGCAGTTGATGTGATCAGGATCCAGTTTGGAGCACAAGTCTCGGAACTCATCGTCACTCATACGGAATGTAAATTTGTCTAAAATCTTGCGTAACTCTTTACGAGTTACCTTGCCATCTCGATTCTATAAAGGAGGAAAAAGTTATGATATTAATTATGTGGCAATTACGATGATGTTTCAAAAAAATTTCAACTTCACCCACAATAATTGGAGCCAGGAACATAATTTTATTATTAGATCCTTAAGGCATTTTTGCATAGTCATTGTGCAAAGTAACACATTACTCCCACTTTAAAATGACTGCTAATAGGCCATCAATGTACACATCTTCTCTTTTGAAAATATTTTATGTAGATGAAATTCAAAATTTAAATCACCTGAGGGCAGTGTTGCCAAAAACTCAAAGCAACAAACCGCGGCAAATTACAATTTTTACCCGTGGCATGTGCTTTCAAAGTTACCCAATTTTCTGAACGATCAATCAGCAGCGCCGCCACACCAGGCTACACATATGCAGAGCTGGGCCTGTTTTTTATAAAACTCGTTTTACCAACTTTTTAAATTCAGTTTTGATTCTCAAAGCAAAAGTGAAGACCTGGTAGGGTCTTGCAAGACTTGGTCATTGAAGACCTGGTAGGGGGTGGGCAAGGGTAGCTTTATATGTGCAATACTAATTTATATATTTGTGTTAAATGGCTTTCATGCAGAATATTGTGATTGAAGTGTATGTGCAGTATTTTTATATTAACCATATGTTGGGCTCGTCCAATTGGACCACAGTGGAAATAAGTGTACATTTATGTATTCTTTTCTGTGTATTTTTCCATGGATGTTTTCCTTAATGAAATGAAATGAAATGTAACCAATTATCAAATTTCGGGTGCTTTGAAGTGGATCTATAACAAAAACAACCTATTTGGACATGACAGCAATCAATATTATCCACTAACAAGCTCTTACGAAAGTTTAAGATAATCAATATTGATCATGTTCTCAACCCAGTTTCAATTAAATTCTAGACTCCCAAATCCGCTTTACATTAAACACTCACTCACTCAGTGAGGCCCGCACATTACTTGAAAGAAGAAGAGAAGGCTCACACATGACGATCACAATGACTAGTCAATTTTCCTCAGTGACAAGAACTTAATTTGGTGATCCCAGTAACAACCATTCACATATAACTGTGTGAAATGCTGTGTGTCGGGTCGCGTAAAACGCACAGTGCAAGCAAGCATAATGAGTGAAAAACCTAGGAAACAGTGAGCTTATTTCAGAGATTGACTTCATAGTTCAGACAAGGAACTAACTGCTAGTTGTCTCGTGGAGGCCCGCATGAAACTCGGGGAGCTGATCCCGACAGCGATGGTGCGCTGATCAAGGTTCAGCACCCCTAGAGATTGCGACAGAACCTGAAATGATGCTTGGTGTGGAATAGAGCTTACTTGGGCCACAGTGGTCAGCGAACACCTGTAAAGTGTGCAGAGGCCGAGTGGAATTACAAATCTGGGAGGCATAGGGCACTACAAATCTCTAATATTTATTTTTTCTGATTAATTATTGCCAGTTGATTGTTTTGCCATGTGCATGTACAATAAAGTTTATGCAAGTAACTTTTTGAAACCACTTGCACTGGTGCAAGTAACCTTTTATTTACTAAAATCGATCACTGCCAACAGAACCTACCTCATCAAATGCTAGGAATGCTTGCTTGATGGAGGGGTACATATTTTTGATATGCTTATGAAGCATCTGTAGTATTTCACCGGCTGGCATGTTGCTTTCTGCCTCACGGATAGGGTTTACTCTGAAAACGCAACATCATAATATATATATATAAGGTCAAAAGGTGAGATCCCTACAAAGTAAATAAAATATATGAATTATTATTTTTCCTGTCATATATGGTGTCATAATAAATGGGCATATAAAAAAGAATAATTTATGCCCATCCACTAATCCATTATAACACCACAGATGGCAGGCAAAACAATATATCACATCTTTTACATATTCGTTCTTAGCAATAAATTTTAAGTTATAGTAGATTTTTGCCTAACCAAACTTCCAGTCATGTGACTGAGCCATTCCATTAGCAGCAAGAGGAGTAGTAACAACCGCTTTGTTAATTTGAAAACCAATGAAGATACCTATATATATAGGCCACCTATGTTTATTGTTTGACAATATGTACTTTTTATTTCTTATTAATTAATTTTTTAAATCAAATTGTACCATAGTTTAAAATATTTCTAGACTTTTGTTGAAATGTATTGGGCATAGTCATGATACCTAGGGTATGTATTAAATTAATGACAAGGTAAATGCACTTTATTTTGAAAAGTATCATTTACACAAGCGCAAGTTATAAAATATACTATTTCACTTCGAAAAACACATATTACGGTTACGAGATACCCAAGAAAATTAGGCAATGGCTATTGAATCCTGTCAAACCAGCCATACCAGCATAGGGGATTTGGCCTTTACGTTTTTATTAACATACCGCCTCATTATCTTTTGATATTTAGTGATCTGGAAGATCACCATTGATCTGACCTTCACTTTTAATTGGCTGGATGTTCGACTCTCGTCAACCAGTCCCCATTTATCAACATCATAATTGCGACAAAGAATTATGTCATTTACTTGCTCAAAAGAGCACACATATTGGCAAAATACATACCCTCGTTTAAGCATTAAATGTCCCAGTTCCAGTAAGGTAGAACCAATCAGTAAGTATGTGTTTGTGCATCTACATCACACATTAATTTTAACAAATATCATGTGTATCTGCATTGGAGTAAGCTACACAAGAGCATGAAGATTCCTGGGATGTACATCCATGTACATCCAACTTGATACATTCGGCTCACATACTGCGAGTGCATGTGCGTTTATGAGCGACTTGGTAGGATGCGTTGGTACAACGTGAAAGCGGAAACACGTTTGGGAAGTCGAATACGCAGCATGAATCCATATCTGATTGACGCGTCATCGTGTAAATACAATGTGCATCGATTTGATGTACATCCCAAACTCACGTGTAGCTTGGCCCATTTAGAGAATAAAAGATAAGATTTATTGTTTTGCCTGTCATCTATCGTCTCATAATGGATGGGCGTACATTATTTTGAGTAATGGGTGCCCCCGTCTCATAATGGATGGGCGTACATTATTTTGAGTAATGGGTGCCCCCGCAGGGGGTGCCCATTACAAAAAAATAATGTACGCCCATCCATTATGAGACGATAGATGACAGGCAAAACAATAAATCGCCATCTTTTATTCTTATTCTTAGTAACAAATTTCAGTCATTTATAAACCAAAACCGATGTAATTATTGTCAAAAACTATAAACATTATCATTGGAAAAACGTACACCCCTATTCAAACATGAAATATTCCAAACCCAGTAAAGCTGTTCGCGCCGGATGTGTGCGTATACCTGCATCGCGCCGTGATTTTGAACGCGCGGCTCCACTTTGTTTCACGCTGAATGCACTGTCATCTATCGTCTCATAATGGCCAAAATTCCTTATTAGGAAGTAAAATCGCACTCAGTGACTAAGAATGTCTTGTAATGGATGGGATATTGCTTGCGCATCCCCTTTAATTTGGTACTCACTTATGATTGCACTTAATTGGTATTGTTTGTCCATTCCCTTCAATTCTGGGGTCTTGAAATTTTTCTAAGAAATGCTCCCATGGAATCTTATGTGAAGCCTTGAAACCAACACTGTGAAAGAAAAAAAGACATATTTATCATGTTGAATATAGTGCTCATCTTTATTAAAAATTTCATAACAAAAA
>JXSR01S021294.1:0-10997 GCA_000969725.1 Ophiothrix spiculata
ACCAAACTCGGTACACATGTGGCCCATAACTAGAGGTAGTGCCTTTTGATAGTCTTAGGCTCAGGGGCCTAAGGCCTTGGGCCCCAGGGGCCCAACTGTATATGTATAAAATCACCTCTGGTGACCAAACTATTGAAGGTACAAGGACCAAACTTGGTACACAGGTGGTCCATGACTAGTGGTAGTACATTCTGGTAGTCTAGGGCCCAGGGGCCTAAGGCCTTGGGCCCCAGGGGCCCAAATGTATATTTATAAAATCACCTCTAGCGACCAAACTATAAACGATACACAGACCAAACTCAGTACACATATGGCTTATGACTAGAGGGTACACATATGGCTTATGACTAGAGATAGTGCCTTTTGGTAGTCTTAGGCCCAGGGGCCCAAGGCCTTGGGCCCCAGGGGCCCAAATGTATATGTATAAAATCACCTCTAGCGACCAAACTATATAGAAGGTACAAGGACCAAACTTGGTACACAGGTGGTCCATGACTAGAGGTAGTGCCTTTTGGTAGTCTTAGGCCCAGGGGCCCTTGGCCTTGGGCCCTAGGGGCCAAATTGTATATGTATAAAATCACCTCTAGCACCCAAACTATAAATGGTACAAGGACCAAAGTTGGTACACATTTGGTCCTTGACTAGAGCAAGTGTCTTTTTGTAGTTTAAGGCTCAGGAGCCCCAGTCCTTGGGCCCCTGCCCAAATGTGTATGTATAAAATCACCTCTAGGGACCAAATTATAGAAGGTACAAGGACCATTCCCCAAAGCTAGAGAAATCGCAAGGACCACGCTCGGTACATGGATGCCTTGTGACTTCAAGAAATACTTTTGAATAGTATTGGACCAATTGTGTCTCTAGGGGCCACCACATGCATAGATGTTCTGGAGTTGTCTAGTTATACTTAAGTAGGCGCGCGTAGGGTCTCAAAACTGTTATTCAACCCTTGGCTTGGATTTTCAAGCGGTGTTTGAGGGGATGGGATGGTCTTGTTGGCATATACAGCTTCCTATAGAATATCTTAAATTTTTCCATAGGATTAAGATGTGTACAATCAAGAACTAGGCAAGTCTTACTGATAATTTAAGCTCAGGAAATTATGCCCACACACGTATCTTTTGTGGCATTGACATTGAAAGTTGTGGCCTGATACTAAGGTCCGATTTTCATCGATTTACAGAAAATTTCATAAGTCGGGAATAAAGTGGCCGATTCGAATGAACTAAACTGTTATCAAAAGCTTGTAATTAAATGTTGATAAAACAGATATGTATACGTTTGGGCTGTATCACTCTTGGTTTCTTTGATAATGTTGTAATATCAGCTAGGGTAGGGGGGTACATCAATTTTTGAACACCGTATACGTACCTCAAAAGTACTTTCAGATGTTCAAAATCCGTCGTCAGCTGATGTTCTGCTGTGTTCTTCGTATTAGTACATTGTATTGTTTTTCCTCGCTGAAGAGTGTTTGCGTTATATGTTTAAAATCTCAACTCCGAATAAATGTATTTGAATTTTTAATTACATGTACATTTTTACCTGTAACTACATGTAGATTTTCAGTTTGGTAATATAGCATAAATTCACCCATTTATTTTTATTTTTTTTGCAAAAACACGTTCATGAATTATACACAACACTATCAAAACACTGTTTAAAATGTTGTTGTTTAGAAAGATGTTTAGAGTGTTGTTGTTTAACGTTTTAAACAACCTTTTTTCAGTTTGTTATGATAGCGTGATGCCTTAATAAATATTGTTTAAGTTTTAACAAAATGTTGTTAATAAATGTGTACAAAATGTTGTTAATTAATGTGTACACACTTGTAAGATTTAAAACAGCCACTGTATCAACTAGATCATCGCTGAACCTTGTTTGAAAATATTGTACACAATATCGATTTAAAATTAAATAACAGATATTTAATTTTTTAAACAAGTTGTTTACTTTCTGAAAAAGTTGTTTAATATTTAAGGTGATGGGCTACCTTTTTTTATTTTACTTGCCAATTTTTTCATATGGTAGTATGTTGTTACCTATGGCAATGCAAATTCATCGGGGAAACAATTGGGTCAAAGGTCACCTAATTTGCATAAAAATGGCAGCCATTTTGGATTTTTAGGGTATTTTTTACGACATTTTTCAATACCTAAATTTATTTTTTGAAACGGTTTTTATTTACTAATTGGTACTCAAGGATCTATAAAAATGCGTAACAGAGCCCTTTTTTGAGATTTTAGGATAAAAAGGGGTAAAATAAGGATAAATTTGGCAAAAATCGTGATTTTTTTTCAAAAAATGCGACAAAATTTGATTTTATTTTAACATTTTCTCAAAAAGTAAATACAAATTCAAATAAAGGGATCTGTTATGCACTGTTGCACGTCAAGGAGTACATTCTGTCCAAATTTGGTAATTATAGCATGTATCGTTTTCCCATTGGAAGTTGTAAACTGGAGAAAATCAACGCTTCCGGAAAAACATCGATAAAGTCTAGAAACACTGTTTTGATATAATTATGCAAATTAGGTGTCATTTAATTATTCTAACATAGAACAGGAGAAACTACTTGAATTATCAAAGCATTTGTACGTCACTCCGTTTTCAAATTATGAAAAACAATAAAATACATAACAAATATCACCGACTGAAAAACAATAAAAAACAAAAGAAATTATTTTTCCCGCAACAGAAAAAATGCCATAACTTTATACATAAATATTTATAAAGCCAAAATGGCTGAATTCAACTTATCCAAGGTAGTCCATTACCTTAAACAAGGTTGAACGATGATCTATGGACAAAATGGTTGTTTAAAATTGTTAACAACTTGTTCAATTTTGTTTCTAACAGTGAAGATATAACGCAGTGCCCATAATATTATGCTAAAACATTCGTAGCATGCAGCAACCAACAAGTCCCTTTTAGAATTGAAATAATACTCTTTCAATTCTCTAAATATTACTTTGATTCAATTTTGAACTCCTTTTAAAGCAGAGGTCATATGGAGATCAATTATCTTGTTACACGAGGGACAACCAATTCATGGATGATATTTTACTTAAACAAAGCATTAGGTTACTGTAAAACACTTTGACTGGCTAAAAGGAAAATTTAATTCTAAATATGGATAAAAGGAAAATTTAATTCTATATATAAATATACTCATCCCGGTATTATCATACTAGTAACACAAAAAACAAAAGACTTTGCCCGAGGGAAACGAATTCCACGGAAGAAAACATAACACAATATTAATATCAAACGATTAAAAAAAACCACTATTTAGCATAAAATTTGAATGCTAAAATATTGAGAACAAACGTTTAAATTAAGATTCAAAAAATGTAAGAAACTGGAAGGAATTTTCAGCAGTAAAGAGTGATATTTTTTCAACATGGCGATAGACGATTGATAGAAATTCTAATTAGAAATGTACCACGTGTATCAAAAAAAATTGTGCACGGATTAAAACTGATTTTGACCTTGATAAAAGCACCAAATCACAATTGTCTTGCTATTGTAGTAAAGCAGATTAAATAAGCTTTCAAATGCAGAAAAAATTATAGAAATCGGATGAAAAATAAAAAAGATATGACCAATTTTGTGAGTACTTTTAGCTTTTATCATAATGCCATAACCTGTAATTGTGATATGTAATATCTTGCTTAACTGTGTAAATCCCATTGGAATGGAAGAAAAAGAGACGTACTTACAAAATTGGTCATATCTTTTTTTTATTTTTCATCCGATTTCCATCATTTTTTCTGCATTTGAAAGCCTTTTAAATTTGCTTTACTACAATAACAAGAAAATTATAATTTGGTGCTTTTATCAAGGTCAAAATCAGCTTTAATCCGTGCACACTTTTTTTTGATACACGTGGTATATCATGAGCTTATTAAAATGAAGGGTTGACTTGCAAAACGGCTTGTATCTTTTTTTGCACTTTTTGAGCAAAGGGCAAAACAATGCTAGGGCATCAAACTGTGCCGCAAAATTCTTGATAATGATTTAAGGAATTCTGTACAAATATGTCTTTAAAAATAAGGTGTAATTTATATAGTTCATCAACAAGTTTCGTATTTATTGACTATTGATTTTTTGCTGAAAATGTAAGCCGTTTTGCAGGGAAAATTTCAACTTAGGAACCACCTATCTTCCAAATGTTCGCCTTTTTTTTCCAATTCTTCATTAGGCTATGATGTACTTTATAAATACCAAATTTCAACATCAGGTTATGTTTAATAAAAAAAAAAAGTTACCGTATATGGGCATTATGCCCTTTCATGCCCAAATATGGTCAGAAAATGTCAATATTTAGGCATTATATAATATTTTCGGGATTTTTACCCACTTAATGTCATTTTGCAACATTTTTTTTTGCCAGGATGATGCACAAGTTGAAGGTCTGTAAGAATCTATCAATTTTGAAAACAAAATGGTCACTAAGCCGTTTTGCAATTCAACTCTTCATAAAAATGTAAAGAAAGTACTGAGTCGTAATCATTTTTCCTGTACAAATCTGCCAAAAATGTCATATTAAAGCAAATACTATCAAGAGATGCTTAACATTAGGCAAGCTAATATTGTATTTATATACGTGCAATGACAAAAACTAGACGACTACCGAATAAAATCTAATTCCCAATACATTACCGGAAGAAAAACGAATATTTTTTTCAGTATATAATATTGCTTTAAAACAAATCTTGAACTCTATTTAAAATTGATATCAATTATCAAATTACACGATAGAGATGTAAACTTGGATGATATTACACGTAAAATGTGCCTGAACTTACCAAAAAGATTGTATGTGTATGAATAGAAATTTCACTGCCTATTTAAAAAAAAATACCTATATATTTCAGAAACTCGTCATAATTATACAAAAGGAAGAAAAGGAATAAGCCGTCCATCTCCAACGAGCCATAAATGCAGCAAACTTCATTTTGTGCTGAAGGTGAAAATACATGCCAAGGTCGTGATTTGCCGAAAGTGATTATTTGACAGATTCAAAATCCTTGTGTTTATATCCAAACAACAGCAAAGTTTAATTTCAAGAAAAAAATAGGATAAATCTGTACATTTTGAGGACAATTAACATATAATATACGGCTTGCTTATCTTTGAACGCGTTTATCTCAGTTATACATTTTACTCCCTGACAACCTTATTTGCTAGACCATAACTAGAAACTTTGATTCTGGAAATCGAGTAAAGTTCATAGCGGTGTCATTTAAATCCTTATACCACGGTCTTCGCAAATATTTAAAAAAGCGAAAATGACAAGAGGCTGAATTTACGGCTGGTTTGGGATGGAAAGTCACATATGAATTTTGAATAGGCGAAATAATAAGCACTGGAGAGTGGGAGCAGTGATACAACCCTAGAGCACAAAAATCAAATTCATATGGGAAAACAATCGTTGGATTTTTCGGAGGATTACTATCGATTGTACTAGCCAATGACTTTGTCACCTACTTTAACAATAAGGTTAAGCGAATCTATGAAGATCTTAAAAAGGGTCAGCCCGCTTTAGACCAGTCTTCTCCCTTGCCTCAGACTTATTCAACCTCTTCTTTCAACGAGATTGAGCTATTAGGGGAGGAACAAGTTCTGAAGGCCATTTCCAAAGCCCCAACTAAGTCTTGTATGTTGGATCCTGTGCCGACATGGTTCTTGAAACAAAATGTCCATGCTTTTGCTCCATTTATAACACGCATTATAAATGAATCGCTTCAGACTGGTGTCATTCCTGAAAGTATGAAACATTCCATTGTCACACCCATCCACAAGAAACCATCTCTCGATCAGAATGATTTAAAAAGCTATAGACCTATATCCAATCTCATGTCTGTCTCAAAACTCATTGAGAAACAAGCTGTGAAGTCTTTGACTGAGTATTTTGAAACAAATAATCTGACTGAAAAACTACAATCTGCCTACAAGAGTGCTCATAGCACTGAAACTGCTTTAATGAGAGTCAAGGATGATATGATGAGATACTTATCCAATCATAAAGGCGTTTTCCTGGTGTTACTGGATTTAAGTAGTGCGTTTGACACTGTAAGTCATGACATTTTAATTAACAGGCTGCATGATGATCTTGGTGTGAAGGGAACAGCATTGCAATGGTTCAGGTCTTATCTGTCTGGTAGGACAAGCAAAGTGTGCATCAGTGGTAATTTATCTAACCCTGTTAGGCTCAGTTTTGGTGTACCTCAGGGTTCCATAGTTGGACCCACTGCATTTTCCTTATATGTTTTACCATTAGGTGACATCATCAGAAAACTTGATCTTTCTTTTCACATGTATGCGGACGATGTCCAATTGTACACTTGCTTTGACCCCAAGGACCCTGCGCAATATCTCTCGCATACGTCGCTTTTTGGACGAAAACACATGTCATCTTGTTGTTCGTGCACTGGTTCTATCTAGAATTGACTATGGTAATGGTTTGCTCCTTGGCTCTAATAAGACGGAATAAGCTGCTCCTGAGTATTTGAGCAACTGTATTTCTTTGTACCAAGCTGCTAGGGCAAGTCTACGTTCAGCATCCGATTCCACCAGGCTGACTGAGCACAATACCATACAAGAAATACTTGGTGCCATGCAACAATGTGAATCCGCGCAATCTACAAAAAGTAATTGTTTCCAAGAACAATTATCTGGTGGAACTCCCTCTCTGGCAACTCTTGGCGTGACCAAGGTTCGAGGTCTTCAAAAGTTCATCTAGTTGTTACTTGCACCGGTATGCTTATGTCAGGCCTTCTCAAATAGCGGCCCGCGGGCCAAAACTACTTTTATTTGGCCCTTCGATCGCCTCTGGAATACAGAAGTAGGCCTATATAGGAAAAGCCCTCCAAGATGTATTTTTTGAACTGGCGTTCGTAGCCTACTAATGGTCCCAACAAATTTAATTAAGAACCCCTGGCTTATGCCGTGTTTGAGGGGTTTAAAACCATAGGTTGCCAATAAAACCAGATGGTTCTTGAAGCAGTGGTCTTTTTTTGATTTGGCGATCATGAAATTGACAAGTTGCTATTATACTGATTTTGCCTGCTTATTGACCCCTGTGACCTTTGACCTCATTATGCATAAAATCTGAAGTGATGTTTTTCATAATTAGGCCTATTGTAACCAAATTGCAAGTTAGGTAATGACCATTGAATTCCAGTAAGAAATGTAGGATGTCATGCATTTTTGCAATTTGACCTCAGTTGATTGGTCAGTCATCTTTGACTTCATTGTCTTTAACATCTCATATGCCCTACCGTGATAATAATTGTAATATCATCGTATCCATTTTATTTAGAACACATCTACCTTTCATTTGAACCATAAAATGTCACCAGTAATCATCAGATACTCGCAAATCATCATAAAACAGGTCCAAATAATCAGCGTTTTTTACCGGAAATCAAACCATTACAGGAATCGCGGATTGATTTACTGGTGTGCGCCCTTAACTGATCTATGATCACGTGATACGACAAATGCTCGTTCGTGAGGAAATAATAATGAAAAACGGCAACATTCGGCAAATAGGATATAAAACAAATTAAGCATGGTTTACATTTCAGTATTATTGATTTCAATCACCCTTAATATTTATTGTTGCATGACATATCGAAATTTGTGGAATGAAAGAAGATGCTGTTTCAGAATATATCATCCTCGTCCTCATGCCTGAAAAACTACATGTGAATGCCGAAATGTAACATCTAATAGTCCGCGCTTGCCGCGCGGACAAAAAGCACTTGTGTCAGCAGAACGCAAGACTTTCTCCTATGTTGCCCCTCGTATGTGGAATAATAAGTTGCCAGCTGGCATGAGGAATACCAATTCTTTAACATCTTTTAAGAGATCTTTGAAAAGGTATCTGTATCCAGTTTAAGCCTTTAAGCCTTGCTTTTGCTTTGTCATTATGCAATTGGATCTTTTTATTTTCTGGTTTCTGTCTTGTATATATTTAATAGCGCTTTGATCTAGATGTTACAGCGCTTAACAGGTGTTGCAATGTATGTATGTATGGAGGAATTAAACTTTTTAAAGCTAATTTGTTTCATTTGGTATCTCTCATTTTTGGAGTAATAAAGTTGAAATATCTTAGGGCATGTTCACATTAGGTTTTCTGACATATGAGTCAATGAACAAAGGTTAACCCGGTGTAATGAAGACTGAGTGTCTCCCATAACCAGGAGTCCGGTCTAATAGAACTACACAGAATAAGTCGCAATCGATGATTTATTGATCGCACATGTACAAGAACGTTCTACAACATTGAATAGCAGCTAGGACACTCAGTCACATGGACGCTGTATTTCACCACATCGGGCTAAACCCTGCACTTTCACAGGGTTGAAATTTTCGAAATATCTGAATCTTTTGGGCGCAAAATTTCTCACAATTACACCACCCCTCCTTTTTTGTTTTCGATAATGTTGACATGAAATGTAAAAAGTTTTGCGCGCTTCGGCACATCTTCCCATTTAAAGGCCAAAGGGAAAAAAATAGCCTGTCTCAGCTTCCCGCGCGCATAGCTTTTAAAAATCTTTTTTTTTTTTTTTTTTTTTAGGTTTTTGAGAGATTTTCAGTTTTTTTCATCTTTTTTTCCTACTTCTGGAAAAAAAAGTTAAATTAACGGCCGCGAAAAAAAAATGCAATAAAAAAAATTAGGGGGTATTTCTGTATCCACGTAGCCCATTTTACTAAAAAAAACCGTATAGCACTTAGGGTTTTGTAAGCTGAGACAGATTTTTTTTTGGCCAAATATACCATTATTTTAGCCCAAATCGGCGTCTTTAAGTCAAAATAATCGCATTTGTCAGAAATGTGTTGCCCGCTACGTGCACGTTATTTTTCCAAATTTTTGAGCCCATTCGAAATTTGTCTTGGCCCTCACTTGCCCTCCCCCCTAAAGAATTGATATTCTCAAGCCGTCACTAATTAGTTCAAGGCCGTCGTTTAAAGAAGTCCGTACGAAACCTTACGAAGTTGTCAAAAATACATTCGTAACCATACTTAAACGTTGAACATGTAAAGGGCTTACTAAATTATTTATTCAACACATCATGGGAGTTTTAACTGTCATCAATTTTGTTTTGTTTTGTTTTGTTTTTTGAATAACAAATACATTCTGTCGAACATATATAAAGAGATGTTTAATCCTAAGCCAGTTCTTGTTGCATCTCCATACCGTATCACTGCTGTATTAAACCTAATAATTTTAGAAAGATACTGTCTCACTCCGTTACAATACCTAAAGAGAAAAGAAATATTCCTTTGAGTTCAAAATATTGCTTTTAATACAAATCTTGAACTCTTTTTTAAAGACAGGTCAAATGCAGATCAATTATTGTATTACACGAGAGATATGTAATCTGCTACCAAGTCACGGATAATATTACACTCAGAAAGAATCCGTAACTCACTAAAAAGACCTGCCTATTATGTATAAACACATACATAAACTCATACGACTTGACATAAATCAAGAAGAATGGAATTTGCCCCGGGGAATATGAATTTTACAAGGGTGGAGTATTGAAAAATAATATATAAGTGGGTGTAGTGAGCTTAACATTGAAGTAAAAGTTTAATTTTCGAATTTCAGAGGAATGCAACTTTTGGCCATCATTTTGTGTGATTTCATATCCCTTGTTTTTTAAACAGAAAGAACTTATATTGGTCTTGATAAACGTTTATCTGTATTAGTAAATATTTCTATATAATAAAAAGAATAATATTACGATCTCAAAAATAAAAATACCTCGAATTTTCGGTTTACCACACTAGCCTTCGTCTGGAGAATTCTGGAAACACAGATAAGAAATCGATGACCATTTGTACGATTTACTTTAAGAATCCTTCTAGCAAGTACGAGAAAGATCTTGTATCTGAGTTTTAGGAGCTAGAAAAGGAGGATACAACCGGGATAAATACTATAACAGGTGTATCAAAAAATATTGTGCACGGATTAAAGTTGATCTTGACCTTGATAAAAGCACCAAATCATAAATTTCTTTTTAATTTCATTTAATAAGCTTTCAAATGCAGCAAAAATGATGGAAATCGGATGAAAAATAAAAAAGATATGGCCAATTTTGTAAATACGTCTCTTTTTATTTCATTCCAATGGGATTTACACAGTTAAGCAAGATATTACATGTCCCAATTACGGGTTATGGCATTATATAAAAGCTAAGAAGTACTTACAAACTTGGTCATATCTTTTTTATTTTTCATCCGATTTCTATGATTTTTTTCTGCATTTGAAGGCTTAATAAATTTGCTTTACTACATAACCAGGATATTTATGATTTATTGTTTTTATCAAGGTCAAAATCAGTTTTAATCCGTGCACATTTTTTTTTTTGATTCACGTGGTAGTGCAACGGAGAGCGTCATGTGACCTGTTCAGTCTTTTGTGGTATTCCATTCTTTCAAAAACAGTTGGTGAACAGGTCCAGAAAATGTTGAATTGATCGTTGTTGGTTATACATTCTGATTGAAAAATACCTATATAGTATCCCAAGTTACCTTTCATTTTTCAGGGTTTTGTCATGTTGTTATGAAACAATCGTCATTTACATAGGATTTGCATTGTTTTTTTCCGCGAAACATTACATGAATATATCCTTATAATTAATTAACTAAAACAACATAAGTCATGGAACTTTTATTTTAACCCTCGTCTTCTTGAACCTTTTTTTGTAACACATCTTCCTGAGGGGTGTTTGTTACCCGAAAAAAATCGATCGAGGCGTTAAGAAATTATGACATCACAAAGTATTTAAAAAAAATCGCTATAAAAGTTCGCTATATGTTCGATTTTCGTCAGGTTTGTTGCAAATAATTAACAGCCCTGAATATGAATTCAGGGGAAATATACTACTAAGCCATACTGTATGTAAGTCCTGTATGTCCTTCAAGTCCATACCATGCAGATGTTTTTCAATATGGTGATTTAAATTTTTTCGAGGTGGCAA
>JXSR01S021297.1:6205-20212 GCA_000969725.1 Ophiothrix spiculata
CGGCCCAACTAGGTAAAAGCTAGTCCAGATGGTGCCCACATGGACTAGCTTTAACCTAGTCAAGCTAAATTGACTATTTTAGGCTAGTCGTTTGACTAGCTTTTGCCCAGTCGGTCTTGCTTGTCGACCCAGCTCGACTAGTTTATACTAGTCACTCGACTAGTTTTTGACTAGGTAAAAGCTAGTCGAGATGGTGCCCATCTGGACTAGCTTTTACCTAGTCGGTCAGACTCGACTAGTTTGATTGACTAGCATAAGCTAGTCCATCCTGCTCTACAAGGCTTAACCTGTCAGGCTAGTTCAATCTGATTCTATAGATATTGTGGAGGAGAATGTGCAGTCAATGGCAGAAATCAGAAACTAATATTGCCTCATGAACTTCAGACCCACTCTGCAGAAATACATATTGTCAATATCAGCCTAATTGAAAGGCCATCAGAGCTAGTTGGGCTGAATATGTGAAGTATGGGTAGACGCTATATACAGCGTTAATAATAAATCCATAATGTAAATTATATGAAGTACATAATTAAGTAAACAATTCAAATAAAGATCGGCAAAGAAGAGTGACCTCACTATGCAGTAACAGCCGACTTGGCAAGTGTCCGTTGAAATAAGCTTTTCCAAGGTGACAGGAATGACCTTTGACATGTCGTGTTATTGCAATGTATAGCTTGACTAGTTTTAATCTAGTCAATCAACTAATCCAGCCCGACGACTTTTCTCCAGAATGGTTGTGAAACTAGTCTAGCACCAATTTTAAGCTAGTCGATCATGCTTGACTATTTTTAAAACCAGTTCAGCTTGCTCGACTAGTTTGGCTATTTGCTCGACTAGAATAAATTAGTCAAGCATGCTTGATAGGGTAGACTGACTAGTTTAAAGCTAGTAAATCATTTAACTGATTAGTTTTAGTTTACCGTGTTGGTTAAATAATGATGTTATCAACTTATGCGTGAAAGTTAAAAAAGAAACTCAAACAAGTGGTAAGAGTACATTGGTCCAACTACAGAAAATTAAGGAACACGGTTAACTCTTAAATAAGGCGTAGTAAACAAACGTTTGTAACCAACAATATCAAAGAGAGTGGTAACAATAAAAGAAAGTCTTGGACACAATTAGACATATCATTCTAAAATAAAAGTAATAATACCAACATAAGTTGTCTAAGGAATGGAAATGAGAAAGTAACTAAACCTTACGAAATTGCTAATATCATGAACAACTACTTTGCATGTATATGACCTAAGTTAGCAGTAGACGTTTCTGTTTTGGATGATATTGATGTGCATGGCGATATACTCGACGATAGTATAGGAGAATCTAGTAGAGGTTTTGAATTTACTCCAGCTAGTTCTGGCTATGTTCTTGACAAAGTTGCTTCTCTTTCAGAGAAAAAGACATCTGGAAGTGATGACATCCCGTCTTAAAGCTGGTGCCTTGTCTATTGCTGAGCCGATTACATATTTTAATAAATTTATCTTTAAGAACATGTGTCTTCCCATTCTTATTGAAAAATGTCATGGTCTGCCCAACAAATAAAGGTGGTGATTCTTCTGATCCTTAGATTAGAGGCCCATTTCTACTCTCCCCGTCATTTAGAAAATCATTCAAAGAGCTGTTTTTGACCAAATATATATTTGTGAATGACAGTAGATTGATGTACATATATCAATCCGGTTTCAGACCTCAGTATTCCACACTTACAGCACTTATTACCATTACTGAAGATTGGAAGGAAGCCAGAGAGAAGAGAAATTATATTCGATTGGAAATGAACGATTTAAAAAAAAGCGTTCGACACGGTCAACCATGATATCTTGATTCAAAAGCTAAGAAATGTCAATGTAAACAAAAAATGTACAAGATGGAACCAAAATCATGTCACTGTTGTAAATGGTTTTAAATCTAAGAGTGAAAATATTGTGTGCGGTATTCCACAAGGCTCCATCCTGTGACCGCTCTTATTTATTATGTACATTAATGACCTCCTACTATATAATGAATACCAGCAAGTATGCTGACTAAAATGCATTGTATGTGAAATAATATTGCTGATTTGACAAGTATTGTATATAAATGAAGAACTTATAAACTTAAATAATTGGCTAATTAGAGAATAAAAGATAATATATATTGTTTTCCTGTTATCTATCGTCTCATAATGGATGGGCGTACATTATTATGAGTAATGGGTTCCCAAAGGTGGTGCCTAAAACGATTTAAAAAGTTGGCTATTCCAAAACCAAAAACAAACTACAAGAAAAGAAATCTCAGTTACTGTGGGGCAGTACTATGGAATGTCCTCGACGATGACCTTCAAAGTGCACGGAACGTAAAGCATTTTAGACACGTCTATAAACAAAATAATGTCCAAGATCATACGTCATGAATTGGTCATGTCAATACCGGGAGATAAAAACATAAAACATACAAATTCTCTGTTCGTAGTTCAATGTAGTTTTAAAAAGAAGTTTAATGCATACCGCATCATTATAATTTTTTATAGGCAATATATTTGTCTTTCAACTGCAAAAACTCCCAAGACAATTGAACAAATATTATGAGATTCATGGTTCAAAATATGAACCTAGTCAACGGGGGAGGTGGTGGCGGAAAAGACGGTGGCGGAAAAAAGTCCATTGACTTGTACACACAATTATGAAAAATTACCAATCTTTCGAAATGTCATGCCTAAAGTTGAAGTTCTACCAGAATACGTTTTCGCACACTTTCTAATGAGAAACAAACATAACTCATCATGTCAAAACATTAATGGTAGGTGGTGTATTGAATATAGTTTAACGTGGATGAACTTGTCATTTACGGGGTATTTCCGCAACTATTTTCAAAAATGTTCAAAGATCAACATGTGTATGACAAGTTCCGTACGTTGTGAAAATGTAATGAATAACAATAATGATTTGCATTATACCATAATTTCACGGATTAACACTGACAAATAAACCAAATTCCATTGGATAAGGTTAATTTTTGAGATAATGCAAGTTTGATCAGCCTGTAAACCAAAAATACAGCAAATTGGTAATATTAAGAAGACATTTGAGTGTTACTTGTGTCTCAAGCATTGTTTACTTTTAATTGTTGCTCAGGCATATAAAGAAATCACAAAATATCTTATGCAGGCATACATTCCTTTTGAAATGAGAATATGATTTTAATCACCCTGTATATTTCATAGTATGGGCATTTAGTATTAAAACAATTCTATTATCTTATTGAGAGTCCTATATTTCATCATTATAAATCCGTACCTGTTTTTGTTTTATGTTGGTGGCTTTTCAAAGTAAAAGAGGTGTATGAAGATAATAAAATCAAGACACATTTTTCAAGTTTACACCCTGTATAATTTTCACACACCCTTTACAATGTCAGTATTATTTGTATATTCGGTATCCTTGTAATATGAGCTTTGAAAAAATGTATACTTTTATGGTCTTAAAATGTACATTTACATTAAAGTTTGTGATACTTTTCCTATTTAGCGGTATGTTACACTTTTTCTGACCAATTTATGACTTATGATTATAACGGTTTTAATTTATATATAGAGATCATTTTATTACTGTACAATGCAATGGTTGCGTTTATGCAGTGATCAATTTGGCAATAAAGCAGCATTGCAAAACTGATTTTAATATTTCGGGTTTTTGTTTTATTTTTAATATATACCCCATTTGCATAAACATTTTATGTATTTAAGTTGATGAATATAAATCAAATGCAGTTTTGTGTTTTCAATATGTCTTTTTAACAATATTTTACATTGTGCTCTGACAGTGTCAGAAGTTAGTAATTGTGCAGTTTCAAAGTATGTAAATTCTCTTATTCTTAAAATTGAATTTAGTGTTTGGTTTTTAATTAGAAGTTGATGTGCACATACATATTGGTGTTATATTTTTGTTCAATCTAAATTTCTTTTATAATTTCTTAGTGCTTTGAAATAGCTTGTTTGATAGTTTGTTTAATTTATTTCATCAATGGTCTTCTATGTTCTTTAGAGGTCTGATAATGTATTCTATTAAGTGTTTTAGTTTGTAAAATTTTGTATCTCTATTGTTTTAACTTTTTTCTTGTTTTATATCTGAACTTGTATATTTATTATCCTACCACAGACAAGTAAAAGAGCAATTTGTAAATTGAACATGTTTTTTCCGTGATTAAATAAACTTGTTAATATATTATTATTATTATTACTCCAGGAAAGACTGCAAAGATTTTTAATAAACAGACACCTAGTAGTAATTACTGCACATGTAACTAATTTGTGTAAATAAAGGAAAGATTCTGTTGACATTTACATAATAATACAAATATAACAGAATCCTCAAAATGCCACGTTTGAATTCAAAATTCTTTCTTCCAGCATGTATCAATAAAGTTTTGTTATATAATTATTTACACAATATTCGAATAAATACATTTGAATCACAAATAGAAACTATTATTTCCATTGTTATTCATAATGGAGAGCTGAGTCAGGCCCCTGACACTTTATCCCCATATACTTGCGATATTCTCCAGTTCCTTTATTGTAATAAAGCCGTCTGTATGGTCCTGCTTGACATGTCGGCCGCTTTTGACACGGTTGATCACAGCATATTTTTATCTAGACTAACAAATCATTTTGGAATTGGTGATAAAGTGTTATCTTTCTTTCAGACATACCCCAGTAATCGTACTACTAAAGTGGTTGTTAATAATGAATTTTCTGCTGAAAAGGTTTTAACATATTCGTTACCACAAGGTTCAATAATCGGACCTCATGGTTTTACCATGTATACCACCCCCGTTTCTGATATCATTCGGAATTGTGACATTTCTTTTCATGAATACGCTGATAATTTCCAATTATACACCGCTTTTGATCCTAAGGTTGATGTAGATTGTCAGCGAGTTCTTGAGAAACTGTCCAGGTGCATTGAACATATTAGTAATTGGATGTCTGACAATTACCTTCAGCTTAAAGTTTTGAATCATTGCAAATCCTCGTGTTTTACCATCATTATCCGACGTTGTGTTGAATATAGGTGATGTCTCCATACGGCCTTCTAGTTCCGTCAAGAATTTTGGGGTTTTTCTTGATAAGCAACATGATATGTCTGAGCATGTTAATTCTCTTTGTAGAACTTTCACATCCGTAATCTCTGGCGTATTCGTCGCTTTATCACCCAGGAAGCATGCCATCACGCTGCCAGGGGACTGGTCCTATCCCACCTTGATTATGCGAATTCTCTGATGTTAGGCCTACGCAAAGTTGATCTCAATCGTTTACAACGCCTTCAAAATAAGGCTGCGCGTTTGGTATTTACTTGTGGACGGGACCAGTCTGCTGCCACCCTGATGGATATGCTTCATTGGGTCCCAGTTAAAGAAAGAATTTTGTATAAAATATCTTGTCTCATTTTAAAATGTATTCATAACAATGCTCCTCGATATCTCCAGAAACTTATTCAGTTATATAATACGATTATTGTCATTGAAAACAGACCCGGGCTCAGCTCCTCTAATGATACCACTAGGCTTGTTGTTCCTCGGTCGAAAAGAAAGCCGGAGACAATTCTTTCGTTGTTGCTGCTCCCTTGATTTGGAACGGTCTCCCAGTGGATCTCAGAGAATCTGTGTCTGAGTCTGTTTTCAAACATAAGCTCAAAGCCCATTTATATCCGCTTCAGTTATGACTTGGTATTCGCCTGTAATTCTGGCTTTGTTTTTGTTTGTTCGTTGATTGAATTTTAGGTATCGTTTTCTCTTGATTTTGCAAAGTGCTGTGTTTCTTTGTAGAACGCTATATAAATGCGTTATAATAATAATAATAATACTTCATGGCTCATTTGATTACCATTTCTCAATAGTCGCTGGTTAACATTTCTTGGCTGATCGCGTGATCAGTGGCTCCAGTTATAAAAACGAGGACGCATTATGAATAATCATGATAATCCTACTCCTATAATCCTGACATCGCCCTTGATGTGTATTACGTTTAATTGGGTACAAGCTGTGCAGCATTCTTCAAAATGCGTCCTCGTCTTTTGTTCATCCTTCAAGTAAGCAGGATGTAAGACGCCATTAAATTAGTCTAGCATGAAATATGTTATTAACACATGTATTGATTATTTAGTGATGAGTCTTTTGAGCAGTCTAATCGTTTTTGTCCACATACTACGCTATGATTGGGGCCTTGTTTTGAGCTTAGTGTCATCTCTGTTACTCTGTGGCTGAGTTCTTGATATATCACACATTGTAATCTGTAAAGCTACTCTGAAGCTTTCTAATAACGTTACATCCCGGAAACAAATAACTTTTGATCCAGTGGTATTGACCTAGGCTGTTTGAAAAAATCATGATTTTTAAATATGTGTAATTTATTTACAACACACTAGTCAAATTATTTTATGTGATTGTCCTCAATAATGAAATCTAAAATATGGGCAATGGGGAGCTTTTATTGTGTCATATGGTTTTATTGATTACAGCCCGCTAGTCCGAAGGTTCGCCAGTCCGAAGGATCGCTAGTCCGAAGGTTCGCTAGTCCGAAATTGAAAAAAGGTTCGCTAGTCCGAAAATGAAATAAGGTCCGCTAGTCCGAAATTTAAAAAGGTTCGCTAATCCTAAGGTTCGCTAATCCGAAAATGAAATAGGGTTCGCTAGTCCGAAAATGAAATAAGGTTCGCTAGTCCGAAAATGAAATAGGGTTCGCTAGTCCGAAAATGAAATAAGGTTCGCTAGTCCGAAAATGAAATAGGGTTCGCTTGTCCGAAGATAAAATAGGGTCCGCTAGTCCGAAAAATAATTAAGTTTTTTGATTTGCACCCCAATTTTTTTTTCGGACTAGCGGATCTTTTTTCATTTTCGTACTAGCGAACCTTATTTCATTTTCGGACTAGCGAACCTCTTTTCATTTTTGGACTAGCGAACCTTATTTCATTTTCGGACTAGCGAACCTCTTTTCATTTTCGGACTAGCGAACCTTATTTCATTACTAGCGAACCTTATTTCATTTTCGGACTAGCGAACCTCTTTTCATTTTCGGACTAGCGAACCTTATTTCATTTTCGGACTAGCGAACCTCTTTTCATTTTCGGACTAGCGAACCTTATTTCATTTTCGGACTGGCGAACCTTAGGATTAGCGGACCTTTTTAAATTTCGGACTAGCGGACCTTATTTCATTTTAGGACTAGCGAAACTTTTTTCAAATTCGGACTAGCGAACCCTTTTTTCGGAATACCGAACCTTCTTTCAAATTCGGACTAGCGAACCCTCAGGTATAGGAAAATACACGTTCGGACTAGCGAACCTTATTTCATTTTCGGACTAGCGAACCTTATTTCAATTTCGGACTAGCGAACCTTCGGACTAGCGGGCTGTTACCGTTTTATTAGTATTCAAATCTTATTTTGGTATTGAGAACTACTGAGATTGGGTAGAAGTGGAAGCACATTTGGTAATTTGTTTGTATCTGTCTGGGATGCTACTTAATCCTTGCCGTTGATTAAACTGTTGCTATTTCAACTCAACACTCACACTTTATATAGCAATATGTTTCAAGACATTCATACTTAGGGATGTATTTACCATTACATATTACAACTGGATATTGTCTGCAATTGTGTTTTGTTATGTTTGACTCAATATCGTCAAAACATAAACTAATAAGACCTAATATAAAACTGAAATCCTGCAACTAAATCATTTATCTATGAAATTGCCCAAATTGAGGATAAATTATTAGACAACTTTGTTAAGTTTCTCACCATTTTGTTGTCTCCTGTATCTTGATGTTCAATTGTTATATTCATCTCACAAAATATGTGTCAAAAGGCATAACAGAAGAATTACAGAGCAAACAACAATTCGATATCTACTTAAATCCGGTTTAATTTTGATGAAGCAAGTCACTTATCAAAAGGTAAATTTATAGGTTTGTTGAAAAGATGTCTGAAAAATGACAGAAGGCTTTGTTCTTTTGCTTTAGAAAATCCCTTACCTACGTTCTTAAGCTTCTGCGGGAATCAAATGTTAAAAATATTATCATCGTCACAGCATTACAATAATACAAATTTGTTTTGCATTTTGTCTCTGTGTTTTATCATTCTCTTGGGAAGGAAAATTCAACATAAATAAAACACGGGGATGTAAGACGGATACAAATATATTATTTGATTTATGTTCAATTAAATTGGAAGTTCGCCTTTTTATTGACTGCAAAATCACATTTCATTTGAAATTGATTTTTTTACTGAATGCGATGTAACAATGTCGTCATGAAAGTGCTGAAATAAATCCAATAATGAAATCCAAATGTATTTAAAACCACCCGATTGGTATTATTTGGTAAAGTGCTCAACCCTAAGGGAGCATAATGCAAAAGTTATAGACTTGGTAACTTTAGCTTACATGCATGACAATTTTGTTTCGCAAGGGAGGTGTAAAGGTCAACCCTCGCTCCTGAAAAGCTACAAGCATTAGGGATGAAGGATATCTAAACGCAGATTTTAAATACATTTTAAGTGCATTTCTATTGGGTCACGAATTTATTTATTTTTTCTTTGCTAAATTACAAAAGTGTTCTTATGGTGATAAACATATTTTTGTTATTCCAGATCCGCTTGGGTTCACACGTGAATCCCACTGTTTATAGATTTTATCATTTTTTTACCAATTTAATAGTAATACAATTCTAGTTGCCATGTCGTAATATTTTACCGGAATTGTCTAACATCTACGTACGGCGGGGCCATGAACCAAAAGTAGCGATCAGCGAGGGGTCAGCCAAGATTACTTAACCGGCTACCAGAATGGCTGCCATGGCCACCCTGTTCTGAAAGCTATATAGAAGTAGACTGATCTAACATTACACACTATACTAATACATATTAACCCTAACCCTCCTCAATCCAACAAAATCCAACAAGCAAAAATCAAGAAATTCGCCAAATACGTCATAGACCGGGGTTACAGATGGGCACGAAAGTGCTGCCATGGCAGACCATACTCGGTGGCTTGCCATAGGTGGACATTGGAACGGGATGCGAGAGGTCAAGGTTTCAAATGCCAGGGGAAACGGGACATTTTTGTATGACGTATTCGGACTTTAAATTACTTGAGTTCTTAAACTCCTTTGTCTTCAGTTTTCTTCCGTTGTTTCGGTTAAATACTTATCATTGGTTGACATCTTTCATTAGAATCCCTTTGTTCGACTCTTTTGGTAGAAATTGTATCCTTAACTACCCGATTGTCGCACAAGAAGTAACAGATTCAAGAAACATGAGAATATCAGGAAGATCCGTACTTTAATTGAAAGTTTCGACTTATTTAAGTTTAAAATTAACTTAAAATGTAACCTAATGTTAGGTACAGGTCGGGTAAGATTGGTTTGGATTGGTTGCGCTCTAGTTGGTTGCAGAATTCTCTTCATTTCAAGTTTGCATTTCTTTAGCTGGAAGTCTAAACTTACAAATCGGACCAAAGTAGATTTAAAGGGCTTTCTTAAATTCGTCATATCTTTGGACCGGAGTGGTAAAATGAAACGGGACAAAAAGTATGTTGTAGAGTAATTACTCCACTTTTGAAAAACTTATATCACTATGATTTAATCTTTTGGTAATTATTTTTTGATATTTTTTATTTGTTCGTTGCATTAATATTATATCTTTGGGTAACTATTTTTTAATATTTTTTATTTGCTCGTTGCATTAATATTGGGACAAGCTGTATGTGACTTTGCGACAGAACCCTTTTTAAGAAAATTGTAAAAAAAGGCAGCGAAAAATAAAGAAAATAATAAGAATTTCCAGCAGATTTTCTGTTTTAAAATTTGATCGCCATGATCAATTTCAACAAGTAAGGTGTTGAAAAGAAACAGGAAAAATGATAAAATCAAAATTGGTATCATCTACAAAGTCCCCGCTTTCGGAGTTAGCCATCACATATATCAAAACATGTTGAGAGTCACAGTCTTCAATTTCGCGGCTTACCGTGCTGCAGTTTTGATGATACCCTATTTTTTTCAAAAAGACCGCAAAGGACGTTTCATTCAAGACGGGGGAGGGGAGGTGGTTAGCAACAACCAACTATGAGTTGACGATGTTTAATATTATTTTATCTTATTCAAGAATTAGTCAACAGTTTTCATAAAAAGTGAATGACCTTCAGTTTGTATTCTGCTTATATACAGTATACGGATTTTTTAAACGTTTCTGACGTGCTATTTTTAAATTAACAACTTGTTTGGTTTTTTATTTGCTTGATTCATTAAAGACGTGCAGAGAATGCACAACTAAGTTGTATTTCTTCTTAAATTTTCTTAAGTATATACGCGTAAAGGGTGTCCTTAAAAAAGCCTGCAAGATTAAAAATTAACCATTGATTGGTTGATTTAAAATTATTTCATACATAAGCAGTTATTTTTTATCATCTAATTATTCAAGATCTAACATTACATTTTATACTCTCCAGTGTGCAAAAGACCTAATTTAAAATGGATGTGACTCTAAATTTGCATTTCATGCCACTGGTCATGTTTCATATTAAAAATGTTAATATTGATTGCCATCCTCAGAGTGAAAAAATGTAATGTAATAAAAATCACATTTAAGGACTAAACGCAATCAACAAGGAATGTTTTACAAAGTGAAATAGGTAACGTTTAATGGAACAAATCATTTTCCTTGTTATTGCTCACTTCGTTGTTCGTTAAGTACTTTTCCTTTCCCATTAAAATTAAATTACCAAGACTGCCATGTAATAGTGATCATTGAAAAACTTGATTAAATTAAGACCTCCATTTTATTTTATTAAGTACACCATAGGGTGACATTTTTCATGTCAATTTAATCAGCAATGTTTATTATATGACAGTGCATTATTCATTCAGGGATATGGGCACAACTTTCTGATAATTGTTGAATAATTATTATCAATTAACGGTATCAATCACATGATTCGGCGATCAGCATGTTTCTGAATTAAATTCATTACCATGTTTTGTATTTGTTTGTATTCCTATGTTGTTGCTTTTTACTAAAAACGTACTGTAAGTTAAAGACAATTGAAAATCTGGACGTGAAGACTAAGGCAAAAAAGGGTTTTCTCACATACACAGCGAGTATAATGGCGCATTAGCCTAAGCCCCCCCCCCCTCTTTTAAAAGTTTTTTTTTACCGTAGATTCATCTCTTTGCAGTCGAAATTTTTTCGCCTTTAGTGCCGATTCGAATATTTAACGTACCAGAACATTACCTATAGCATAACTACTTATCTTAGAAAATAAAATAACATAAATCGCATATAGCATAGCTATTTTACAAAAATGTATGTGAGACTAAACGGGTTTTTTTTTTGCCTAATCAAAGTAATTTTTTTCTCCCAAGGTCAAAGTAATTTCGTGATGTAGTACATCAAATGATGTGTTTAGAGTGCACCAATTAACCCTCGTCTTTCTAAGGGGTTGGGGTGGTTACGCCCTTAACGGATGATCAGCGATTGCTCCAAAACGCAGAACAAAGTGACCCTGAGCATTTAAGTAATATTGTTTTTACGCCCTTTGCGGTCATTCTGACGAAAAAAAACCCGGGGGTAACACCTAAGGTGGGGTTATGGTAGGCCGTCAAAGTTGGCGGGTAGGGGGTGGGGTGGTTGCCACCTCGAGAAATTTTAAATCGCCATTTTGAAAAATATCAGCATGATGATAATAATAATAATAATAATAATAATAATGTGAGATTTTTGAGCGCTCATAACAAAGAAGCCGGTGAGCGCTGTACATACTTGTAACAAAACCTAAGAAATATACAGTATTTACAAATACAAATTGTTACAAACAGAATCATGTACATAGGAGAAAATTTGGAAAGTTATAGGTAATTTCTCATACAGTCACTGAAAATAGTCTTCAAAAAGTATAGTATTGAGAGTACGCTTGAACTGACTAGTAGTCATAATTGGAGCAGCGTTCCTGATTATTGAAGGCAGATTGTTCCAGAGTTTTGGTCCAGAAACAGCGAATGATCCTTTGTTCTTGGACGCTGCGTAAAAAAATCCGGAAGAGACTTGAGATGATCTGAGAGTGCGAGCGGGTGTATAGCGGCTGAACAAATTAGCAAGATACACAGGAGAGTGATCGTGGAAAGTCTTAAACACCTTATATTCAATGCGCTTAGATATAGGCAGCCAATGGAGATCTTGTAACACTGGAGTGATGTGATCTCTGTGTTTAGTCATCGTGACAAAACGGGCTGAAGCATTCTGTAGTCTTTAGAGTTTTTGAAGATCGCTGTCAGGAAGGCCCACAAGGAGAGATTACAGCAGTCAATGCGAGAGGTAATGAAAGCGTGTAATAGACGCTCAGTGGTATCATTGTTGAGATATTTCCTAATTCTGCCAAGCTTATAGATAAAAGCCCAGCCACTGCGACAAACGTTACTTATGTGAGTCTTTAGCAAGAGATGGCTATCTAAAGTGAATTAAATCATGGTAGTCAGAGCGTCAAGGTTTGTTGGTCTTACGCGATATAATTCTTCAGGAAAACGTTGATGAAGCCATTCCAATATTTGCTGAACAGTACGAGGCGTCGCGCCTTGCTGTTGAGTTGACAGAATGGCAACAGTGAATCGTACAATGTATCAACCTCTTTGAACTTTCAGACCATCTTGTTAATGATTGCATCATGTTTGATATCAATATATATGTCTTATTGACATTTAGAATGATTCAGTTTATTTTTAGGACACCCTTAAAATGTAGCTAATTATGAATCGACAGTTTAGAGCCGTTGAGGTCCGTGGTCCATTTATAAGGGCCGACTTGACGAATTCTGCTGACTTTAAGCTTATTTTAGGATATTTTTAAAGGTATTTTTACCTCAAAATGAATTATTTGAGACCCTTATCTGGAGGTGTTTTTTAAATGGGATCATGTCCGGGGAATTCCTGTGAAAAACACATCTTCGTATATGTTTTATAAGCATGGAAAAGTCCCTTTCACGGGATTTGTATTCAGTGGCCTTTAGCCTTTGCATTACATGTTTACATCATTAATTAATGTACTTTATAGCTAAGTGGGACTTTGTCCGGGAAATTCCTGTGAAAAACACATCTTCGTATATGTGTACCGCCGCGGCAAAAGGGTCCAGTTGTCGACTCCTACATGTAGCTCATTGTAGCATATCTGATGTATACAAATACCATACATTAGATATGCTACAAGGAGCAACATGTACGAGCCGACAACTGGTCCCTTTTGCCGCGGCGGTACACATATGTTTAATAAGCATGGAAAAGTCCCTTTCACGGGATTTGTATTCAGTGGACTTCATTTTTTTGCATTATACGTTTCCAATGAGTTCTTATACATGTTTACAACATTAAATAATGTACTCTATAGCTAATTGTCTGAGTGCATTTGGATATTAGCAGACACATGACTTTGCCATGTTCTAAATATAGAGGTCTTTAACAAACTAACCTTTGGATAAACTCCCTCGTTGATCTTAAAACCGCAGCTTTGCAAAGCAGTCTCACTTCGACATATAGATTGGTTTATACTTGTTTCCACCATACCGGAGACCAGAGAATACGACATTAATGTACCATTAAACCATAGATTTTAGCTTCTAAACTGTGACCAATTAATTTAACGGCAAATTTTTATTAGCGATATTTCAGTCCGGTAGGTTTCTATTCATACCTACGGGGATTCTTTTGTTCTTGATAGTAAAAAAGGCGGGGCTTTAGCCTGCTACTGTACACAATGTACCAAAAAGAAAAGGTATCATTAAACTCTCTCGGTTATGCCTTATATAGAGGTTTTTACCTTGAAAACTGTGCTAAATAATTGTCATATGCGGAATACTGCTTTTCCTCATTTTAACTGAATTATTGAAGTATGAATTTGATATTTTCATTAACAGTTTTTCATGAAATATATGTTTTTTTAAGTAATAGTGACATGTGCTTTTGACAATATATATAGACCTACTGTATAAT
>JXSR01S021299.1:13553-25164 GCA_000969725.1 Ophiothrix spiculata
CCAAGCAGTTATATAGGTCTTACTACATTCATAAATCTGATCAATGTTGGCAGGTGGTGGGTAGGATGAAAGCAGGTACATTACTTTATAATGGTCTCATACCCAGTGCACACATTTGCAGATTGATTTTGATACGACTGTACCTACATGTAATACACTCACCTAACTTTACGGCGGTTTAAAAATATTTTGTTTTGAAGATATTCTTAGGTTTCGTTTATCTAATAATATGCCATTTGCTTTTCTTGACACGGATTTTGTACGAAATTATCTATGTCACATAAAGAAATCGCAATGAAATATAGTGACTAAAAAGAAAAGAAAATGCAGTGAAATAAAGAAAATTTATCATTGTATTTCTCCTTTACTTATAATTGTTATTGTTATAAGGTAATACTTACATAAGCCCCATGCAGTTTGTAATGTTCACTTAAACCAGGGATGCATAAGCCAAGGAATGATACAGTTAAATCACTGTGGATTGAAATGTCAAAGGGGATCACCAATTTGACGTACCAATAATCAGGTTTATATTCATTATCCTTGATCGACTTTGTCATATACTTTCCCTTAATATTTTACCGGTAGTAGT
Organism: Ophiothrix spiculata; assembly: GCA_000969725.1. Taxonomy (NCBI): domain Eukaryota; kingdom Metazoa; phylum Echinodermata; class Ophiuroidea; order Amphilepidida; family Ophiotrichidae; genus Ophiothrix; species Ophiothrix spiculata. Next base: position 14,146 of record JXSR01S021299.1, read on the forward strand.
GCTTGTCCACATCGACATGACGATGTATCGTTTGATAAAATAATTTGGTTGCGGAAATTGTTTGTCCATCATCAAATAGCATAGGTTATATTGGTGTACATGTATTTTCATTTTCACCCCTATATTAGATATATAAATACAAATAGAAGATTTTAAAGATGAAGGTATTGTTAACTAATTGATAAATCATATACCGCAATGACCACACTTGTACATTTTCCTCTGTGAAATGTATTTCTATCAAAATCATCAAAACAGGAATATGGTTCCTTTTACGTTTATGATTAAATAAACCACATACTTTGATAATCTATAATTATGATCCCTTTTCTTCAATTCATTTGACCTTATTTCTTAAGTAATCGTGTTTAAATCAATGTTTTAAGTAATTGTTATTTTATGTATGTATCCCTTATGAGTTATTTACGCAATAGCATCGACGTTTAGTAGAGCTTGTAAGTGAAGAATGGCTTGCATTACTATGAATGAAGACTAGACTTATATTACAACTTCTGCAGAATATGAAATAGCTCCTTTGACGTGATGGCTAAATCATTTCTCTCCTCATTCCGGCGCTGATTGTTCCTAAGTTTGCAGTCTTGTCTTGCTCTCACTACGGGTACTCCGGTTTCCCTTCTGCATATATGTAATGGTTGTCATTTACAACCTCATCAAAATCTGCCCAACCAACGCTGTAATCAGAAACATTGAAGTTATTATGATATGTTGTGATGAAGTGCGATTTGATTTGACTAGAGCCATCGCATCGTTTTCATGAGTTTGTTTGAATGAATATGCAAACAAACATAAAAAATGAAATAAAACTATGGAAATGGAAATAAATATTTAAATAATTGTCTTTTCTGGTCTTTACCCCTGAAATCTAAATAACCAAATAATGAAGACTGTAGTGCAAGAAGTACTTAACTGGCATAATACTAGTTTTAAGATATGAGCATTTAAAGTTCTGACTTTCTTATAGCTTCTATATGCAAAATACTATTGGGTTTATATTACGCATATGCTATTGTATAATGAAGTTGATTAATTATGGTGATTTAGAAGCTTATATCGATTATTGATTTTCTGATATCAATAATCAACATTTTGCAGTTAGAAACTTCTTGCTCTACAATCATGGTCGTCTGTCAAAAAAATGTAATTATCTTAAAGTAATTCATCCAAACAACCTAAAACTATATATAGTTGGAATGTACAACACAGTGCCAAACAATTTGACATGTCATTCGTGGAAATCGGACCTTGTTGACAATTTGACCTCTAATCGATTTGTGTCTCATATCTAATTAACCCAACTGTTACGGTACATAAAAGTATATATATTTGTTATCTACACAACATGACGAGTAATTTGATATGTTACTCGACATGTTTTGAGCATTTTGAAAATTTTGATCCAAATTCACTTAAGCGTGACGACCCCTTACGAGAGGGTAAACCATCCGAAAATTTGTTAAAATAATTTCTGTCCTACAGTGAACTTGAAACTACCGAAAACTTAATTTCGTCAAAATTGCACTTAAGTACTTTTTGCACTACACTCTTCAATTACACATGTTTCAGATGTTTGGTAATATATAAATATCAAGCATTCAGATCATTGCAATGCTTCTTGATATACTTCATAAACGGATTTATCTGTACCGATTCCCCATTGGATGATGTAATGACCTTGATTATTATAGGATGAACTCGGTTACCGTACGTAACAGCTTCAAGATAACGCAGTTAGTTTTATTAATATGGTAATAATATTGACAGAATTTGTCAATTTGTTATTTCTAAACCTGTAGGGATTCTTGCTTATTACTTGAATGTTATGACGTATCGGGTTTAGTAGTGTTAGCCTATCTGACGTGTTGATGTGATGCCTAGGGCTACCATTAAAAATACAATCATTTTGTTATAATGCCTATTAATCACGAAAGATTGTTTCTCAATGATAATAACAAAAATTAACAAAAAAGTAAAAAAAAGTTATTAACACTCATCTAAAGTGAAAAAAAAAATTAGACAATATCTAATCCTTTTCGAATATTTAAATAAAAATGAAAATGAAAACCTGATGGGCTCTCTGTATGTCCAGATATACTGGTATATGCTTCGTTATTTGAAAGAATTTAAGTCATTTTGGTATTGTAGTGGATTGCTGTTTACTTTTTCCTCAGCATTTTTCAGGTAAATAATGTAAAAATGCAAAAATAATAAAATAATTCAAAATATCAACAAAATATGAAGTTACGTGTACTATAACAATTTTAAATCTGAAAAGTTTCGGTCTATTCAATTATGTTATACATCGTAAGTGAAACCGTTGGTTTTCATGGAAGGAACGGCACTGCAATGAGACAGAGAGGGTAATTGCCCCTACCCCTCATTAACCCTCGTGTACCTAAGGGGTGGGGGTGGTTACCCCCCCCCCCTAACGGATCGTCGCCGATTGCTCCAAAACGCAAAACAAAGTGACCCGAGCAGTAATTGTTTTTACATCCTTTGCGGTCATTGTGATGAAACAAACTCGGGGGTACCACCTTAGGTGGGGGTAGGGTTAGCCGTCAAAGTCCGTGGGAAGGGGGGGGGGTAACCACCCCCCTATATAAAAAGTCGCCATTTTGAAAAATATCTGCATGCTAACAAGTTTAAGCTTACAACTTATTCATTAGCAAAAAAAACCCGATGAAAATCCGATATTTAGAAATTTTATAGCGAATTTTTGAAAAAAAAAATCAATTTTCGCTAAAAATCAGATTTCGGTGAAATTTTCCGACCTAAAGTACTTTAGGACGTCATAATTGCGTAACGCCTTGACCGATTTTCATGATTTTGGTATCAATAGAAAGAGGAGACCCTACCCTATTCTATAGTATAAAACACTTTTGGCGCTTCAATTTAATTTTCACATGGGGGGGGGGAGGTGGTAACCACCTCCCCTCCCTTAGGTGACGACTTAGTAGAAAATACCTTAGGTGGACGAGGGTTAAAGGATTTCCGAAAAGAGATTAACAGGGGGTAAAATGTCAGAAATATCTTTAAAGTCATAAAAATGTATGAAAATTAGAGCCAGTGCCGGATTTAGCTTTGCCAGGGCCCTGGGCCAGGTTAAAATTCAGGGCCCCTTGTGTAAAATTGTAATTATGCGACTCTAGTGAGCCTTACGGTGTGCTGCAGCATTTGTTCAAGGGGTGAGGAACTTCAGTCGCTTATTTGCGGTTATAGGGATGTTTCTTGGCTATCTGGAGAGCCTTTCAGGTATGGTGCATTTTTAAAGAGTTCAATTTGCTTCCGTCATTTTGGTATGGTGCATATAGAAGAGGATCGAAATTAAAATGGTGTCATTTGGTATAAATATTTTATAGGAGCACCTCAGGCTAATCATTATCATTACATTTTTTTATTTCAGCAATGTAGTTTTATTTATAATCTACTATTATGAGCCAAAGCAGATTTCCAATTTTTGGCGGGAAATTGTTCATAAAAAATGAAAAATTGACACAAATTAGATATCTGGCCGCCATTTTTAAACTGAATGACGGATTTTGATTTTTTGGGGTTTCGAATGAATTGTTTTGAGTTGGTGTATCACTGTGTACCGTTTTAAAGATAAATATTGTGGAAAATATTGTTTTTAAAGCAATCAAAATCCCGAGTCCATATGGACCCCCTTGTGCACTAACGGAATTCTAAAACACCTTAACACTTTTAGTGTTAAGCTTAAGTTTAGGGCTGAGTATTTTTTGCAAGGCCTTAACTTGACATAAATAGTGTGAGGGCCCTATTAAGCAAATCAGAAAGGTAACTTAAATAGCCTAAAAATAATATGTTAAAATAGTATTGTTATTATATAACACATCTATTGACACGAATTGTGTTGTTGTTGTTTTTGGATCTGAAAACTCCACTGCCCCCCTGTTCTTTGCAAACGTTCATGGAGAACTTACGTATTCGTATTCTATCACAACATGTTCGGGGTCTTGGGTCGTCAAAAAATCCTACTGAATATTTTAATTTCATTTCCTTTTTTTCACTCTCTTCTTTCCCTTTTTTTTTTTTGATTTTTTTTTTGTCATGGCCAAGGGCCCCCTGGACCTCAGGGCCCTGGGCCCGGGCCAAACAGGCCAATTCAGAAATCCGGTACTGAAATTTAGAGCGTTGCATTGAAGTCGTCTGTGCGCTCGGGATACTTTTTTGTTTGTTACGTTTCAAAAACTACTTCAAAAATTGTGGGTGTACCTATTGGGTTTCAAATATAGGTAGCTCCTCCTAACAAAGAACTCTGACGCCGCCCCTGTTTCATGAAATTAATTAAATTTGACGATCTTGAGAAAATGACCAAAATCAAAAAATATAAATTAATGGAAATTGACATATATTTTATGTTATCTTGATAAACGCCTAAACATTAAAATCTGTATTATTAAAAGAGGTTCAATCATTATTTAAAATGTGATACATATTTTGAAATAATGGATGCAACCACACCGCCCTGGACGGTTAATATCTAGAAATGTTTTTTGCGGTGTTTAATTTTATATTTTAGGCAATATTTGTCAAAATGAAACCACTTCCGGTTTCAATTACGGAAAATGTCGACGGAGTGATTTTCCATGTTTTATTTTTTTACAAAGAAACTAAAGCATTAAACTTGAAAAATTCACTAAATTAAATTTGAAGAACTCACAAATAAATAATTTATGGACAATATGCTGAAAATATGATGTTTCTTTTCAAATGTTGAATTTTATTTTCATTCACTTTACTTCAATCTTTTCGCCATTTTCTAAGCTGTCTAGGACAAAATGAACTGAAAAAATGTCAAAATTTCTTCTGCGCAACATTTTAAAGATTGATAATTTAGATAGAATAGGATGTCTATTTTCAACGTTGGCCCTGAATAAAGTGTTGCGCAGACTATTTTTCTTTTAAACTTGGAATTTCTAAGCCATGTTCACTCGTTATTTTCCGATTATTAGCTATTAGTTACCATGTGGTCTTACCGTCCGTTTCCGTATAGTCTCGGTTCTTGTCGTATTATAATTAAAAGCCTTTTGCAAAACCATTTGACCTTGTGTCACGCTTATATTCTTACACAGACTCATGATAGAATATCATCAATACCATGCTAGGAACGAAAGCCTTCGATTTTGACAATTCTTACTCGTGAAAACCATTAACACATAATCATGTAATTTCACTCATCCGTAATTAAACAAGCAAGGGGGGGGGACATTTTTTCATTGTATTGCCAAGGGGGCTGTCAGAAAAATACTGAGTCGAGGGTTGTATAATAATATCATGATATTATTTATGGATGATATTATCTCAAACAACAAGACAAGTTCTAGACATGGTACAATGGTGGGAAACATTTATTGATATGACTAAAATATGCCGTCCCTAAAATGAAAAAATGGTATCATAATATTTTCGAAAGAAAAGAAAATGCAACATCATGAGTCAAATTTGGGCCGAATTCAGTGCAATGATCATACTTTAAAATCTCAATATAGTGCCCCTTTTCCCAGTTGCCATTTTGTGCCATATTTTCTATATGGTTTATAAGATATGAAATTGATTGCCTGTGTCTGATATATAAGGAATGTAACTTTCATTTTAACATCTGATTAGTGATGTAGACCTGTTGGTATTGTGGTAAGAAACATGTTTATGAGCAAAACATGAGGTCCACTATATCGAGATTTTAAAGTATGCCTATTATAATAATATTTATTTCAACTGCCATAAAATATACAAACAATGCAAAGAAACATTCCATATGCCAACTGTATTGAAACTTTGGGATGGAACCTGGTACCATAAAACTTTAGGTTTCATTGTCCCAGGATAAAACCCCCCCGGCGCGCCCCGGGGATAAAAAATGGTACAATGAGTATCATTATAGCAAGGTGCAGGCCTACATTGCAGAGGTGGACGTGCGAGTTCCCCCTTGGGTTCCGATCATTCCTAGGGCAAGGGTCATGAATATTGGACCAATTAGCAGGTCTAGAGAAATACCGGGAGAAGCTTCCAGGGCGGTGTAGGATGCAACCTTTTAATGGTGTTCCTAAATTATTACATGTCATACTACTTAAAGAACAATTGAGCACGTGCCACATTATATTTTTCATCTGCATGTATGTTCTTTATATTTGTAGTTATTCCTGACAGAACGTAATAAGCACACAAGATTTTTCTTCACTTAATTGAAAATAATATCAAGTTCGTTCATGTCATTTGTTTCCCTTACCGTAACCTAGGTAAACAATGGAATTGCTTCAATAGACTCACTACCCTAATTTACCTCGTGCATCGATAGAATTTGCATTTGATTTGATACACTACATGTGTCTACTATTATTGGATTACAGTTTTAGTGTATTTTCTTGGCAACTAACTAATGTGCCTTGTGCAGGTTTAAGGCTGGGGTACACCTTCAAATGGGCTAAACCGTTTTTGTACTGTAACTTTAAAACTAATTGCATAAACTATATAAGTATACATTTTTAGAAGCGGATTTTTACCCTGAACATGATAATGAGTGTTGCCCCCTTACCAGTAAATGAGAAAATTGATCACATTCGGAGTTTCATTTCACACCCAACACGATTACTTATCAAATCTGACCAAAAGCAACATATAAGTTTCCAGATATGGTCATTATTAATTGACATTTACATAAAAAAGCTGTAAAAATATTTTTATTCCAACTATATGAGCAACCGTGTAGTTTCACAAATAAAAGATGACATTGTGGATATTATTGTTCCTAACTCTACTAAGAATTAGAGCTTCGTTAAAATTTTCGTACCGTCAATAGAAGTTGGTGAAATGATGCTGGTAAAACATTCTATCTTTAAAATAAATGTGTTTCCAGTTTCCTAAGTACTATTATATTGCTTTAGGTTAGACTTGACAATCTATCAAAGCTTAACTCTTGTCGCAGTCCCACATATAAACCATTCAATCTTTTTAACCATATTTATTGTATAAGATTCAGCACACGTGGTTACAAAGTAGGTTTTACGTAAAAGAAAACAACCCGTTCATGCCCTTTCTGTTTCATCAAAGTACTACAAAAATACATTCTAAATGTATAATATATTGTTTTTTATTATTTGGTGATACTAAAGAGGGATTTTAATATTCTCATTTGATTGAAATGCAACATGTATAATGTTTGATAACAACATAACAGTCAATAGACGGGTCGTTTGAATAACGTTTAAATACAAGTACTTCATCATTCAGCTTCAGCACTTGATAGACTGATTATCATTTATGTCATTTCCGGAGTTTCATCGAGAAAAAAAAATACCATGAAGAATATTTAATCTAAATTGGAATTTTCATTTTGCGCTCTTCAATACTGATATCTTTTTCTTTGCAGCTACAAGAAATACGATTCACCTAAATTCGTTTTAATGTTTCTTTTGCAAGTATTTAATTTTGATTACCTTAAGTGTTCATCTTTACGATTTAGTTTTTGCAGCATATCTTGTATGATTTCGTCAACTGAAATTGACGGCAACAGTATACAGTGCATTAACACAGTACAATAAATCTCACAGGAGAATTATATTTTATTGGCTTATCTTGACACAGATTTTGTACACTAATATTTACGTCATTAGATCAAATGAATAAGCAATATAACAGTGTTAATCTTATGTTTAAAACATGCAGAGTATCAAAATAGAGATAATTATCTCTAATAAGCAAGATTTTCTTAATTATTCATAACTAAGCAGCTGGAAGTGTTATATCTAGAATATGATAATACTCTCAGTTTGTTATTTTTGCTTAGACCAAGAAGTGATACAGTTAAAGCACTGTGATTTGAAATGTCAAAGGGATCACCAATTAGACGCACCAATAATCAAGGAAAAATTGTTATCCTTGAACGACACTGGCATACACGTTCGTTCAATATATTCTCCTGGTAGTTCGTTGTCGACAGATATACGTCGTATAATGAATCGATATTTTGGAAAATTCACTTATTAGTATGTATGGAAAAGGTATATTTTTGAAGGCAAAAATGCATTGTTAATTTGAATATTTGGCATGTTTCGAAAGCTCTTGTTTTGTTCATGTGCATTTTGCATATCATTTATACACCTTATTTCTTCTACCTACAGTTTGTGAAATTTGTCAAAATGTATTGATGTTAAACCTATTGACATTTCATAAGAAGCAACAGTCTTGCAAATTTGCCATTATGAAGAAGTCCCTAATAACTTTTCTTCGTCGCACACAATGTATTGACAACGCTTCAAGAGAATTGACCAACATATGTACACTGATATCTCTTGAGCCAGTTTATCTTAAATGTTCGTCGCCTCTTTACATCAAAGCTTCTTAGTATAGTTCAAAACATGTTATGTCCAAAGGCAATGAATATAATTTGTGTTGGGCAGAAGACATTACTTCAACAACAGTCACGATAACTGCATTAAGTAGTGAAACAGTAAACTTTGTGTCTTTGATTCAGTTACTCATACATACAGCTACGTTAGACTTTCTCTTGGATTTGTTTTCTTTCCTCTGGCTATAGACGCATTCTCTCGCTGAATCTAACACCAGGGAACACTATTCCCTGATAACTGTTTGGTTCATTGTTACATAGGAACAGTATAATTGACATGCTGAATAGTTATTTAATGTTTACACAGACCGACTATTTTTGCATCTTGACAGCTAAACATTGCATGGGTAGAATATTTTATCATACTGTTTATATTCAAAATGATTAAGTATTTGTAATCATGTTTATAGTTATATGGGTTTTTTTCTTTTTACATTATAAAGTTGAAATGGTCACTGAATGTCATTAACACGTTGATAGCCTAATTCACAACAAGTAATTACATGACAATCACACCACACAGGCTATTATATTGCATTCTATTTTTATACCAAAGCAGCTTTACATATCACTATTTGTTCCATGTTTGAAATGCTGAACTGCTTACACGGACGAGTCTAACATGTTTGTTTTACTATTTATTTCAATACATAATATATAATTATAGTAACATTAAGTATAATATTGTTCAACCATTTTTCTATTTTAAGATTGAAGTAGATGTCTTTATAGACCATAAGAACAGTTAATATAGTATAATCAATATGTAAACTGGTTTTATTTCATAACATAAAAGGAGAATGTTGATCAGATTTAAAGTTCTCAGATTATCTTCTTCTTCTTTAAAAAATCAATATGTTTTCATTTCATTGAAATAAGTATCGTCTTTGCATTGGTTTTAATAGTAAACCTTCAAACAAATGCTTACACTTTTAGGACAGTTACACTTTACCCTTAATCTTAAATGGAATTTTAAGACAAATAAATTTCTTTTACAGTATGTCCAAATAAAATGCATCACTTTTATTTTTGGTAATATCTCAAGAATCAATGAAAAATGAAAAGGTATTCATAGTTGCAATTATTATAATTTAATCTTTGACTCTATATATCTCCATTCCAACAGTGTTTACCACCGGAACTCATGCTGTCGATAAAGCTCGTAAACTTGCAAAGTCAGTAAAAGGTCACAAAGTATGTTATTAGACACTGAAAGTGCAAATGTACCATCGCAAATCATTGTATAGGTTTTGATGTTTTGATTGCAATGTTTTCCAAGACATCATAAACAAGACAATTATTTCTTTTAACGGAAAGAGTTTTCAAGAAATCTTCAGTACTAACTAAAAGTTTTTATATGAAAAAAATTGAGTCAAAATTCTAGTTTTCTCAAGAACGGCTAGACAGCTATTGCTATCAAATTCACCGATGAAGGACTAAACGGTACTAATTATGAAATAATTTTTCATTTTTATCCATTGGTTTTGTGATATGATAAAAACAATAGTGATGCATTTTTTATTAGGTCACACGGCATAAAATCTTCAGTAATAAAACAAATTAGTTTGCAATATATTACTAGCCTCTGTTATTTTAAATACAGATTTCAAGTGACAACATACTTACGGCGAACATATATACGCCTAAACTCAAACCTTTGTTCTTTCAACGGAGCAATTAAAAAGCCTTCCTCAGTAAGAAGTAATTTGATGCTGTGTGCACAAGCACGCTTGAGTAATGAAATACATCCTTTTCTGAATTGAGAGAGGATTCAATCAATGATGCATTGCCTCAAAGTGATGAAATAGAAATAACAACATTCAAATCTTTTTTAAAGTGCAATACAAGTTTCCTAAACGGATTTTTAGATATAAAAGATAGAAAAGACCTTTGAAGAGCTGTAGAGTATTGAGCAGTTGTTTGAAATGTTGATGCTCAAATTTATGTTACAATACATATTCTAAATATTTACGTTGAAAAGCATGAATATTATCAATATAATTATCAAACATATTGTCAATATGCTTTTGCGTCTATTTAGATACTCTTCGAGGCTGAAATGTTTGCTAGAAGAAAATGTAAATAAACCAATAAACAAGAGCGATAATAGGATTGGGATTGAAATCAGTTTAACCTCAATTTATACAGAGTAAATGAGGCCTTAAACTTAGGCCTTAAGCTCAAGATGTGTCGAATTCAAACAGGGTAAACAAGGCCTTAAAGCTTAAGATGTGTCAAATCGGAAACGCCACAAGTATGTTGAACTGATTTGCGTTGGTTTAAATATAATATGTGTGATTGCACATTGTGTAAACGATTCAAAGACCTGTCTAGAGAAAGATTAAAGTGTATTTGGAATTCAACATCCATTGATCGACATAAATGTATCTTTCCGAGCTCTTCTGACAATTTTTATTTCCATTAGTAAAGATATATTAACTTCCACTATTACTTTTCTGCACTAACAGGATATTTTACATATTTTATTCCAATAATAGAACAAAATCTAAATCAACTCGCAAAAGCTTACCTTGGTTTAATGAAGATATTTTTCAAGCAAGACGTTTACGAAGGCAGCTCGAAAGAAAATGGAGAAAATCAATGCTCGAAGAAGATCGTGTTAGTTATAGTAAACA
>JXSR01S021301.1:6563-16694 GCA_000969725.1 Ophiothrix spiculata
TTGATATTAACTGAAACTTCAAAATATTGTCACGTCAGTATGAAAAAGCTCAGAGAACTTAGGCTAAAATGCATTGGTTTCAATGGAGAAGTTATTTAGTGTTGTGCTCCCATGTGGGCCACCAGATACATAACAAATTGAAAACTGTACACTGTATGCTTCAAGTTGGTGTGCTTGTGTCTCTGTTGTAAATGGTGCCCTCCTTCAAAATGATAGGCTTAGTAGTGTACACATACGGATTTTGGTAAAAGAGGGCAGGTGTTAATAGAATAATAAGGGACGGTCAAGTGGCGAAAGATGCAAACTTTTAACTTATAAGGATGTGTTTAACAAAGCATCCTTGTGAGGTTTTTGCAACCCAATATATATGAGTTAGTATAAAACAAGTCCATCAAGTTTCACTGTGCCAACATGAGTACAAGATCATCATCAAGCAGCGCAAGCACAAGCTGTTTTGTAAGCAAAATATTTGCATATGTTAGCTCATGAAATTTCATATTTGTATGTGCATAATATACACACAAGTGTAGTGACCATTCTATATATTATTATGTTTGCATAAAAATGCAGCACAATAGCCCCGGGCCTGTGTAAACACCTGAGACCAAAAATTGGCAAAAATGGGTGAAATGATAACCAAAAATCTACCATATTCAGGTTGAATGGATACCTTATCTGGGACCATACCTGTTTAAATGAATACCCTATGTGAGACCATAAGCAAATGTGATGAAATAATTATTACGAGTAATCATTGGTAAAATTTAACTGTACACCACTTGAACACACTCTTAAGAGGTGTTTCTAGGTATTTGGAAGTACTTATATTGGAAATTTAAGGCACCATCAGTTATTCAACCATCCTTTCTTAGTTTGATACCCTATCAGAGTCTTAAAAGCCAAATTTATACCGTATGCGAGACTTGCAGAGTACCAGGTTGATTTTATGTCTTCTTCTACTTCTATGCTTATTCTCATCAAAGCCTGTTCAGCATCTAGATGAGCTCTCTAGTCCTATAGAGAGATGATTTACTTTTGAAGGTATGACTATGCACTCTGATCCTAGAGTAGATGATGTATTTTGACATACGGGTCACGGTACCGGGGAGGATTCCCCTACTCTTATTTCGAACAGCCATCACAAACAAATGACATCAAAACTACACTTCAAGGAAAATATTCAATTACAATGTATCTCAAGGTTGTTTTTCACTCGGCCTGATTTGCTGTCTTCGTGTTTACGCACAGGTCACAATACAAAAATAACAGCCAATCAAAGTGAAGCATGTAAACGCAGCAAGGGCATTGCATGTCAAGTAAATGCTGAGGTAGGGACTCACTAGGGGAAAAGCTCGTAAACGAGTGAACAACACCTAGGATGTGTGTGCATTGGTGCTGTGCGGTTGAGCTCTGTTATTGCTCCTGCAAAATCCATCAAAATCTATCTTTAGATTTTGCCATCTGCTTTGATGCTGCTCAAATAATGGCTTTTTAATATCCTTTCCATCTTTGCGTGTACATTTGGTTCGTAAATAATCGCTTTATTTAGTGATTTTATCATCATTACTTTGTGACATTATCTTATCATGGATGTGAGCCATTCCAACATGGCGGACATGCGTTGCTAGCATTGTGGGTTTGCCGGGTGCAGTATAGGTAGTAAACTGGGTATTAGCGCAAGGGCCCCCATAGGTTCCCTGTCATGCACACAGTACTCAATTTTCCATCATGAAGGCCTCCTTTCTGTTATTATTTTCTATTTGTCTCTACAGTGCCTCAGAATATGGTATTTATATTACTACATCATGCACATATTATTATTGTAAGCTTAACTATGTCAATGACAACACTGTCATTGATGTTCCTCCTGACAGTCTTGAAAATGTGTTATCTTTCATGTATCCCATTACTAGCTCTAATCTCACTAGTAGCTATAGTAGCAATGTTACATTTTGTAAGCTTAACAATGTCAATCATGACAACACTGTCATTGACATTGATGTTCATTCCTGTATGTAAAAGATCCAAGTTGTCAAAAAAACCACACAGTGGTACTGGTGTTAAATCCCGGGCTGAAAAAACTAATAAAATCACTATCATGACAGTTAATTTCCAGAGTGTAAGTAATAAGGTTGGTGAACTCGCGATTTGCCTCAATTCCTACAAACCTGACATCTTAGTAGGTACTGAGTCTTGGCTTGGACCTGAAACCAGCAATTCTGAAATTTTTCCGTCTGACTATACTGCCATTCGTAAAGATAGGCCACCTAACAAAAATGGCAAATACTATGGTGGTGTTTTTATAGCAGTCAGGAATGATCTTATTATGACTCATCGTAACGACCTAGATGATGATTGCGAAATCTTATGGGCGCAAATCGAACTTGTTGATGCCAAAAAGATTTTAATCGGAGTCTTTAATTATCGGCCTCCTGATTCTGGGCCCATCATTCTCGAGTCATTAAGATCATCCCTCTCAAGACTGAAGCACAAGAATACCCATGTTATCCTGACAGGTGATTTTAATCTGTCCCACATTGAGTGGGATAGCCTGTGTACTATAGATACCAGGTTGTACTAAGGTTGGGCTTTGCAAACAGCTCATGGAGATTTCTTGTGATTTAGGTCTTGAACAAGTTATAAAACAACCCACTAGAGGCAAAAACATTCTGGATCTTTTATTTACATCAAACCCAACACTTGTTAATAATGTTAGTATCATATACCTGGCCTCAGTGATCATGATTGCATTATTTTGGCTTCCATCTGTACAAAACCCAAAATCAACAAATCCAGAAGATCTTTTAGAAATTAGCAATGATCTGTCAGCTGTATTTCAAGATTTAGTTGATGTTCATGAATTATGGCACGATTTTAAAACTAGAGTTAACAGCACGATTGACAAACATATTCCATCCAAGGTTGTATCCCCAAACAGTAAACCCCCTGGTTTGACCGTAAAGTGTCACATTTACTTAGGAAAAAGAAAAAAAGCTTTTGATAAGGCAAAAGTAACAGACACTGAGGCGGACAGGGAGGCATTTAGATCCCTTAGAAAATGTGTCAATCGTGCAGCCAGATCCAACTATCGTAAATATGTCAGAAACACTTGTGCTACTTCAGCCAAAAAATTCTTCTCTTTTATAAAAAAATCTAAAAAGAGACTCCTTTGGAATTTCAACCCTTAAATCACATCAAGGTCTTGTTTCTGACAACAAATTAAAGGCTGAAGCTTTAAACCATCAATTTCAGTCGGTATTTACGCAGGAGAACTTGGTTAACATGCCCAACATGCAACAATCCCAAATCCCCGACATACCACAAATCAACATTTCTGCAAATGGTATTTGTAAGCTACTGACAGACTTGGACCCTAACAAGGCAACTGGACCAGACGGCGTCGCAGCACGCATCCTAAAGATGGGGGCTAATGAAATCGCGCCCGCGCTGGCGACCATCTTTAGGAAATCTCTCGAGACAGGTGATTTACCAGAAGATTGGAGATGCGCAAATATCTCTCCAATCTTCAAGAAAGGGGATCGCACCAAGCCTTGCAACTATAGACCGGTATCCTTAACCTCGATCTGTTGCAAGGTGATGGAGCATGTTGTGCATTCGAGCATCATGCAACATCTAGACACTCATGATATACTGACCGACAAGCAGCATGGCTTTCGCAGTAACCGCTCATGCGAATCCCAACTTATCCTGACCACAAATGACTTCGCCAGTGCCCTCGACAAGCGGCAACAGACAGACGTTATCATAATGGACTTTAGCAAGGCATTCGATGTAGTGCCTCATAATAGGCTCTTGCTAAAGATGGCCCATTATGGAATCCGAGGACCGACCCATACGTGGATTTCTAACTTCCTGATGCGAAGAAAGCAGAGGGTAGTTGTAGGTGGTGAGCACTCAGACTGGGTACCTGTCCGATCAGGCGTTCCGCAGGGCACGGTACTCGGTCCACTACTTTTCTTAATGTATATCAATGACCTCCCTGACAAGCTCACATCCACTGTACGTCTTTTTGCTAATGACTGTGTCGTATACAGAACCATCAGCAATGACCATGATGCTGACCTACTTCAGACTGACTTGGATCGACTAAGTAGCTGGGAGCGCACGTGGCAGATGTCCTTCAACACCGACAAATGCTTCACACTTAAAATTACCAACTCACAAAACCTGATACAACATCACTATAAACTCAATAATCAGGTTCTCCAAGAAACCACTTCCCATTCCTATCTTGGTGTTGACATATCCTCAAACATGAAATGGAATGCCCATATAAACAATATTTCTGCCAAAGGTAACAGAAACCTGGGATTCATTAAACAAAATCTTGAGAGCCTGTACCAGAGACATTAAACAACTTGCATATTATTCGTTAGTTAGGCCTTCCCTTGAGTACTGTAGTGTAGTATGGGACCCCCACGCATCTGACCTCATAACAAAGCTTGAGCGTGTGCAACGTCGTGCTGCTCGCTTTGTTTTGAATAATTATGATCAAATGAGTAGTGTCACCCAGATGTTGCAGGATTTAGACTAGGAAACTCTTACCACCAGGAGAAAAATTAATAGGTTATCAGTATTCCAGAAATCCTGCGAGGGGAACCTTGCCATCCCAGTTAGCACCCTACTGCCCCCGGTACTACGACCCACCCGCAAATCTCATAGTAAATCTTTTATCAACATCCGGACGTCATCTGACTGTTATAAGTTTTCTTTTTTGCCACGGACTACTACAGAGTGGAACTTGCTTCCCCAGTCACTTGTTTCAATAACAGACTCAAAAGCCTTCAAAGAGCAGCTCAAGCAACATTTCAAGTAACATCATCCAGCACGCACACACACAAAACCCCCTGTTCGTTTTTCCCCACTTACGGGTGTCGAACTTGTAATCAGAAGAAGAAGAAGAACAGCCATGAGATACATTATATATCCTGCATTGAACAACTGGATAAAGAAACTTATGCTGAAAACCACAATAAAGTAAGTGTTAGGGTTAGGTTTAATTTAGGGTTAGGGTGTAGGGTTAGGGTTAGTTTTAGGGTTAGGGTTAGAGTATAGTTTTTGATGGGACCTAAAGGTTACTTTTTCCAAAATGTCGAGCATCAGCTGAGTGATTTACAGAGGAGGGTGGAATAGAATTTGAAACAATATCAATACTCCATTGTTCATAATGTAAAACTGAAAATCTAACAAAAAGTTGTGATTCCTTCAGATAATGAAAAACCGTGTTTGTTAAAGGGGCTGCATTAGACAAAATTTTGAAATTTTGCTTGTGGATGATTTACACTTCCTATGTTAGAAAATAACGGTCAATTACCAGATATCGGGAAAATTTTGATCAAAACCTTCAAAAATTTGAATTTTATTTTATTTGTTGATTATGGGTATAAGGCTATTCTCTAAACGTATTTATTGATGCTATACAATGAGAAAGAGCCAAAAATGTGTTTGTAAAGCATTACTTTCACATCATAGATTGCAGAAAAGTCAAAAGAAATTTTCTTTAGATCTCCTGAAAAGGCCAATTCTAGCAATTCAACTATAGAGGGCAGTATTTATCGTTGTCAACAACGATAATTAAAAATAAGAGAATATCGAAATATTTTGATATAAAGGGTTTGAATTTGACAATGAAACTTTGCATGCTGTCATTATTACCACTATTACTTCAATAGATGCAAAAATCTCAAAATGTTTGGAGAAAAATGTGGGGATGATGCAATGCCCCTTTAAACCTAAATCTGCTGGATCATGGAGTTGATCGATCAACTCCATCGTGTAATTTTATATCAGTTCGGCGGAACTCACAATTCGGATACGTATCCGAATTCGGATACTCCGTATCACAATTCGGATACCAGTGTCCGAATTTGGATTAAAAACAGCTGAAACGGGATATCAACTAAAATGAATATTAAGCTTCGCCGCGCACCATACCGGTATGTATAAAAGTCAAAAACATTATCATCATTTGTCATCCAAATTCTAAGACAGTTTAGGCCAAATAAATTTTGCCTTCTGTGATAAGAAGCTATTAGGACATGTTTCGAAGCTGTTCCGCTGGAATTGCACAGATGAAAATGACATTTCCACAGATACATTTATCATAAATGCAAGAAAGATGTTGTACATGTACTTGCCAGCTTGCGCTATGGCTTTGTTTCAAGCGCCACGATAGGAGTATCAGAATTCAGATACCCCTCCATATCCTTATTCTGATACGGGTATCACAATTCGTATACGATATGTACGTGGGCATCCGAATTCGGATACGTATCCGAATTGTGAGTTCTGCCGAACTGATATTGACTCTCTAGTAGGGGATTAATTTATCTTGCTACAGAGTTATACGGACGATACTTGCGAATGTAGAAACGGTTGTGCTCAAGTTTTGTGACGCAAAATTGAAATCCTACCAACCTGGTAATTTACTTCATATAAATTCTGCCCTCATTTCATTCACCAACTTGATGAATATAAATTTAATCATATGCTTGAGGGCTGTATTTTCTAAATTGAAGTGAAGTTGAATCAGCTGGTGATGTTCACTGATTTTGCATTAAAATTTACATTATATTCCATATTTTTCACATTTTTAGAATGGGACAATGGGAACATCTACTAGCTCTTCAATAAAGCATACATCAGCCAGAGATGCAATTGCCAGACAATAATTCTCCTCATGAAAGTGTAATTGAACTGTTTTCCAACTTGAAGTACATATAAGCATGGCAGAGCGGTTAGAGCACAGATCTCGTAATACAGAGATTGTGGGTTCGACCCCGGGCCGGGCGGTTTTCATCTCCTTGTGGGAGTACTAATAGACTCCTTCATGGGGTATGCATGTTATGCATGTACTTGTTTCATTGATTGATTGATTTGATTTTCGTTAATCTTATTTGTTTTTCAAAGCTTGTACAATTTATATGTTTTTAGCGATGCAAAATATATCTAAAGTTGGGAGATAGACGAACTAAACATAGGGACAAGGATATAAAGCTATAATGATACACACCAGCATATGATACCAGAACTGATGCTACCGTATTTCCATAACCCGAGACAAACCATAGTTCCCAGGAGTATTCCTGCTGGAACATGCCTGGCCTAGCGGAAAAGTCCTCGCCTGTTAATCACCGGGCATTGAGTTTCGTGGGTTCAAATCCAGTGGGCTGCCTGTGAAGTGTCCTTGAGCAAGATACTTACCCTAATGTGCTCCTCTCCACCCAGGTGTCAAATGGGTACTGTCTTTCTTCAATGCTGGGAAGGTAACAGACTCACTGGGAAGGAGGTGCGGCGAACCCCTCATCGCATATATAACAAATTGTGGAGTCTGGCCCAAATGCTACGTACAAGAGATGGGAACTCCGACCTGTGAAATACAGGCCGTCCCCTTTACCTTTACTTGATACGACCATCTATCTAATATACTACATATATAGTTGGGGGATTGACGAACTGAACATAGGTACAAGGATATAAAGCTATTACGATACACACTAGCATATGAGTCCAGAACTGATGCCACCTTATTTCTAATACATAAACGAGAGTGGTCTGTTTGTGATTGGTAAATTGTTAATTAATGTTATAGTGTATGTCACATATTTCACCATACTTTTGCCAGTAATACAAAAGTCTTGGTTAGCACCAAGGGATAAGTTTCAATTTACTTCTTGCTTAGAATAGATCCCACATTGTCTGAATTCCCCATTTGTCTATTCTGAACAAAATAAATGGTTAAAAAGTGATGAGCATCAGCTGGATGATTTAATTCATATGAATACTGCCCTCATTTCATTCACAAACTCAAATTCCTATATGTTTGAGGGCAGTATTTTGCAACATGAAGTAAAGTTGAATCAGGTGGTGTTATTCACTGTTTTTTAATAACAGTTCACATTATTACAATAAAATATGCTTTTCATTTCATATTATGGTCATCTTTTCATAACATTTTATGTTATGTGCATTTTCACAATGTTACAATTGGAATGTGTACTCTTCACGAAAGCAGTCTACACACAACCCGTTGTGTATTTTTTGTTTGCATATTTTTTTAGAGGCCACATTCTCTATGTTTATTTTCTAAAAATGTGGCAAATGCAGGCAGGACACACATTGAGCGCACGGTGTAAGTACTTTAAGCGCACGACATGCCTGACCGTGAGTGGCTGCGTACATTGTTCTTTAGGGACGCAATCATTAGGGGAGCTATTTGGAAATGTAGATGTTAATACCATCATTCAAGACACTCTATATTACCAAAAAGAGCTTCCATAAAGCATTTGAGGAGAGCATTGAGGCTCAATAGAGCTCACTCCCCTCAAACAGAAGCCACTGAATTGAATTGTTCTCTTTGCACTTTCAAGTACAGATATTGATTTTCATTGTTCTTGATTATTTCTATCACCATGGCTTCAGCCAAGAAAGCTGATTTGATGGGGGTCACTATTGACACTTTTGATCTCTAGTACAATTTGACACCTTAAATGTTGAAATCGGACAAACTTGAAAATCTAACCTTTCATTTGACCTTTGACCCCAAGAAAAGGTCTGACGATGGGGTCACCATTGACAATTTTGATCATTGGTCCAAGACGAACAATTTGAGACCTTAACCTTTGAAATAGTACAAAGTTGAAAATTTGACCTTTCTTTTGACCTTTGACACAGGGAAAGGTCAGACAATGGGGTCACCATTGACACATTTGATCGCTGTTCTAAGACAAACAATTTGACACCCTAAACGTTGAAATCGGACAAACTTGAAAACTTGACCTTTCCATTGACATTTGACCCCTAAGGAAGGGTTGGATGATGGGGTCACCATTGACACTTTTGATCGCAGGTCCAAGACGAATAATTTGACACCATAAACGTTGAAGTCGGAAAAAGTTGAAAATTTGACCTTTTTATTTGACCCCTGTTGACCCCATGTGACCTCCGATGAAATTCTAATTAAGAAACAATTGTAGAGGGTCTCAAGACGTTTCATATCCATAAATTTGATGACCGTACCTCAAAACCCTGATGAGTTGAAAAGTTTTTCGTAAAAATCATATTTTTGACCCTGTGACCCCTACCTGACCAGTGGGGTCAGGTGACATAAATGGGAGGTGACCTACCACTGACCAAGTTTGATATAAAATTGGATGGATTGAGCATGATACAAAAAGATATTGGCCGAGCTATGAGTTTTATGAAATATCGTGCGAGACGCGCAGCGTCAAGCTCGATATTTCTAAAACTCATAGCGAGACAAATATCTTTGAGTATCATGCGAAAAAATCCATCCAATTTTATCATTATTATGTTCAAAATCTGATTTTTTGTATTCTGTCCAATATCCCTGACCGATTTTTTTGGAAATCGGACAGCTCAGAACATAATAATGGTGCAAATCGGTCATTGCGTTTCAGAGATATAAGCTGTAGAAGTGTTGCCAGAAGAAGAAGAAGGAGAAGAAACCGGTCAAAAACAAAACCCTGCCGCCGAATGCGGCAAGGTAAGAAACTGGTCAAAAACAAAACCATACCGCTGAATGCGGCAGGGTAATAATTTAGACTCGGACATAGTCAAACGGACATAGGTACCGGCCGCAACCTGGCCACAGCCTTGATTTTCCAAGATGGCAATCGTAGGCTTGATTATATGCACTTCTAAATAATTTCAAAACACGCAATAAACATTATGCAATACTTTTGAGGTGATCAATCAAGCCTACTATACGGTTGCCATTTTGGAAAAATAAGGCTGTGGCCAGGTTCAATGGTTGAGACCGGCCGCGCAAAGTTGTGACCTAATTGTGCTCCAACACCTAAGTAACTGGGTGGCTCTGGGCAAAAGTAGATGGAACAAGTGTTTGCTTGCAAGGTCCATCTGGATGGACTACCTGTGATTAAAGCTAGCATAAAATAAGCACATTTTAAGTGTATCTAAATTTGCATAATTTAAGCAGAAAAAGGTTTCGCTGGTATTTTTTCTGAATGGAATGACAGACCTTCACGGTATTTAGTAACAGTGAAATGAAAAAAGTACCATCACATAACGATAATGATAATCCCAGGTTCAGGGGCGTAACAGGTGTTGGTCGTCAGGGGGGGCAAAGCC
>JXSR01S021301.1:17154-29371 GCA_000969725.1 Ophiothrix spiculata
AATGGAAACTGTAAATACCAAAGAGGCATTTTTATCAATACAAAATCGTTTGTGTAAGCCTATTACAAAGTTTCAGCTTATCAAAACAGGTCCCTATTATAATAGTGGACATGTGTAGTATTTGTAAAGTAAAATTATATGGCATGATTTTTTGCAGTTAAATTCTGTTCAAGGTGTAAAATGTGCTTGTAATTTGAAAAATCCTGTTAAGTATCAGCTGAATGAACAAAATCCAGCAAAATACTGCCCTCAGATTAATTACAAACTTTTTGTTCACTAATTTTATCATACATTTTTGAGGGTGATATTTCCTGAAAGAGGAGTGGGTGGGGGTGTTTACTGTTTTTACAGATTTATCTATTGCATCCTCAAAATTCATTATATATAACATGATTACTACAACAGAAAATATTTACTGATTTTAAGAACTTTTGTCAAAGGATCTGTTTGAAGTACATGTACGGTAGCCACAAAGGTGCAACCTAAAATAGCACTCATTTAGGCCATAGGTATTCCTTCCACAGTAACTGAGAATCCTGGTATATTTTTATAATTAAAATTCAAGAATTTTGAAATCCGCTTAAGGTAGGTAAAAAAGGAGCTTCCTAAAGAGCAATTAAGTTTATATAATTTGGTCCAGGGATAGCTGACAGCTCGCTAGTTTGAAAGCTTACTTGTCCAACGACAAATCCAAATATAAATTTGGACTAGCGAGTTATTTCTGAAATTTAGACTAGCGATATGTTTTCCAAATTTTTTTCTTCAAAAAATCAAGACTGCATGGTGAGCCTTATTTAAAGGGCCTACGAAATAGGATGATAATCCTGTTACAAGTCTTTGTTGAATATCCCATTTCAAAAAATGGGCCCCAAAAAAGAACACTATACCAATAGCATCATTAGTGGTGATATTGATTCATCAGAATGATCAATCAGTATACATGAAAAGATTCAAACCAGTCACCTTGAATTATTCTATTCATAGTATTCACTGAACGCTCACAGACCAATTAATAGATAATCACCACTTTGACATAAAAAGTGGTGCCTGACATAGAAAGTGGTGCGTATATAATATTGAATGTGTTCTTGTCCCTCCTGCTAGACTTGACACAAGTTGCATCAGTTTAATTTGTATTTCCTAGGCTCTTTAACATTAGGACTAACAATTCTTTGGACTAGCAAGCTAATTTTATTTGACTAGCGAGACTTTTCAAGGTAATCTTTTTTCGAATTAAAATACATGTTCAGACTAGCAAGCCTTCTGACTAGCGAGCTCTGGGACTCACTAGTCGTTGGATTGGCAAGCAGACACCTTGCAAATAGTTCTGTAAAGTTATGCAGATATTTTTTTTTGTTCATTAAAGGGGCAATTAATGATCCACTTTTCATGCTCAAGGTCACCTCTATCAAAATTGAGTTTTTTAGCTAAAAGGAATCCTTGACTGGTATATGTTACAATCCCCAAACCATTCTTTCAAATTGTGCTTGCATTGTTGAGAAAATGTGTCATTTTCTATTTATTGTCGGGGCCCCAAAAGTAATTACAACACAGTAGTCTATGGAGATTTTTAAAATACAGACTCTTGGAAACGAGTGGTTGGAATCAAGTGAAATTTTCAGCATACCTTTTTGTTGGACTCCTCTTTTTATTTAGCTAGAAAATATGTGAGGTTTTTGTCACATCATGATCATGAATTGCACCTTTAATGTACACCTCATATTATGTAGCAGGGGTTGCCTTTACACTTTTAAGTCCACAGGATAGAAGGACCAGTAAATCTCAAAATCCACAGGACCTTCACTAAATTTACAGGTCCTTCAGAAGGACTTTTAATTCCAAAATCAGTGACAGCCTAAAAAAAACGATCGGACCGAAGGACCATCTCATTGCTGAACTGATCGGGCCTTCCGAAATTCTGTTGGTCGGGACCAACGGTCCGACGGTAAAGTCGAACCCTGTAAAGTGTGTATTATGGAAATGGAAAGTTTCTTTTTTATCATATCACACCATATCATATCATATCATATCATATATGGTGGCATGTCATTAGGTGGGTATGCTAAAAAGGTGGTGTTGTTACATTTTTTCATGGGTTCTCCAACTTAATTTGATGTAAATTCACTACTTCTTGGCCTATGAACTTGTTTAATGTCTCATTTGAAAGCTTACACTTTCTGCTATTTGTGGTAGTAATTTGGTTTTCATGGGTTACATAATTTAAGAGAGACAATGGTTTGAACTTGGCAGTACAAGGGTGGTGGTGCCTAAGGATGCGGTGCCTACGGATGCGGTAGATAGCCAAATTGAGACAATATCACCATTTCGGAAGGTTTGACACTGCTGGAACATTCACAAATGGATTCTGTGACCTCAAATACATACAGATAGTCACTAACATGGCTAAAATTTGGTATATAATTACAGGTCATTAACACCAAGACCCTAAGGGGTCTGTTTCAAGTTTAATGCATCAAAGTAACTATTAAAGTGTTTATAACATATCCTGAAAAAATGAACTGTTTACCATTTATCATTCCAATTTATGACTTGCTTTAGTAAAAACAGGCAATTTTGAGAAAAACGTGTTTGAAAATTACAGTTTGCATTACCGTCTATGGAGTAATTAACCATTAATTAGCTCATTATGCCAAAACAAAAGTGATATTTGGCTAAAAAGATACTTGAATTGAAAGAGATCAATAGTATTAACATCATATCAAGAAATGGTTTTTTTTACCATTTTAACCATGTAACACATTTTTGACCCATCTCATGAAATGCCACCTTATACACTTTTTAGGCCCAGAAACTTAACGTGATAAAATAAATATTACGTCATGACTCATGTCCACTCTCCTCTTCAATGAATGTTAGTTTATGCCTTTGTTTACTGTAAGTTTGACTATTTGGTTTTATACCTTAGCATTAGAAACTATAAATATAATTTTTAATATTTTGCCACATTTGTTTATTTTTGTGTTGCCTTAATACAGGGAACCTTGAAACTACCCTCCTACTGCACCTAAGGGTGTTGAATCTTCACATAAAAAATGTCTTTAAAGAAGTTAATCTCCAACTTATTTTTTTGCTCAAACTTATTTTTATGCGATGTAGTGTGAATAAGAGGTGAATCAACAAGTCCATGTAGAAACATCAGAAAAGCCATAAACTAATCTCTGAACAACGGTTTGGCTTCAGAGCAGGTCATTCCACCTCTGATGCACCTGCATACATTTCTCAAAATCTCTCCAGTGCCATCAACGACAGGGAAGAATCTCGGATGGTGTCTTGACATCAGCAAAGCCTTTGATTGAGCATGGCATCCAGGTCTCTTGGTTAAACTACGGGCCCTTGGCTTATCCGGCAAATTGCTTCACTGGTTGGCATATTACCTGCTACACCGTTCCATTAAGGTAGTCCTAAATGGCAAGTCTTCTAGTACCAAGCTCATCATTGCAGGTGTTCCCCAAGACTCAATTCTGGGACCCCTCCTATTCATCATTTTCATTGATGACATAACTTTGGACCTATACAGCATTTCCATCCTGTATGCTGATGATGTCACACTCATTAGTTTCATCAAATCCAAAGACGAGAGAATACCTGCAGCATCGATAAACCAGAACTATGCAATATTGAGAAGTGGGCTACCTCCAGCAAAGTGCAGACTGTCACCATATCAAATTGGCAAGATGCAAAAAGCAAAGACCTTTACTGGGGGCATGATTTTACCAACATTGTTAAATCAGCAACAATGATCTAAAAGGCATTTAAAAGCAGCAGAGCAATGATCTGTAAGGCATTTTTACAGATCAAAGATGGAATATGCCAGCTCTGCCTGGTTTGGTGCAACCTGTACCTCACTGTCACAGTTTGATGCTGTCCAAAGGTGTGCTATTCACATCATTGACCTTCCTGAGGGTGATCTCCTCTCACCAAAATCAGCCACTGGGATCCCAAAGAGAATTTGGAGCCCTCACACACTGTTACACTGTATCGAGAGCCCCCTGAATTTCTTTGTCAGATGTTTCCTGAACATCTTCAGTTGGATCCTAGTCTTAGTCTGTTAGATCCCATGACTTAGCTGTCCAAATACCTCATTCCAACCTAGTCAGCCACAAGAGATCCTTTGTTCCATCAGCTACCTGCATCTGGAATTCTCTACCTGAGCATATTCCAATTTTAGAGAAGAGTGCCTGCTTTAAAAAGGAGGTGAACTGCTATTTTGGCAACAACTAGTCAGCACTACTCTTCATTGGGTACTTCTATTGTACTGCTGTTAATGCCATGCCGAGCATTCAACATAAGTAAAAGAAAATCTTTTTGTCATATTTTTAATACCAAAAGAGAATGTGAGTGAATCTTTTAGGAGTGTAGGTTCCTGACTCCCTTTGACGCTTGTATAGAGAGCCAGCATTCTGTATGTAGTGGTATGGGGTGTATGTATCTGTTGTGTTAAGGTTTTGTGAAAAAAAGCCTTGAACATGTTAGCTTTTGTATATTCTGATGGCCTGACCATAGGTAAAACACGACAACCCCCATTTGTTGTTGGTATAAGGTCAGTATAATGAAATAATCATATGACACATCCTGCCCTTTCATTCCACTCTGTGGCCATTGCATTGTGGAATGAGAGGACAGTATATGCTAAATTTATGATTTCTTGTAATTGTGTATAATTTATCTAGATATTTGGAGTCTGGGACCCGACAGGCTTAATGCTTATTTCTGAGTCCTCCTCCACAATGTTTAATATACAGTTGATTGTACTATTTTTGATATGTTGTTGTACTGTAAGTTTGCATATGTGGAAGAAATAAAATCTTATGTCTTAGGGGCACCTACCTGTATCGGACCGGTCGCCAAATGTATTATTAGCAGTAATTAGGACTACTGTGCCTTTTTCATTGTTTTCCCATTGCTTTTTATTTATCCTAGTTTGTTGTTGTTGTTGCAGACCCCAGGGGTGCACGCGCCCCTTCAACACCCCCTGGCTTCGGCAATGAATGTCTTTAGTGTTAAAAACATTTCAATGAAGTCATGTGAAAATATCTTCAATTATACACAATTGATATGCATGGTCATTTCTAATATAACAAAAAAGTGTGTGCTATTAAAGAAAAAAATGTATTCTAATATGTTGAAATAGATCCTTTTCAAAATACTTAATATTTGTTTGTGCTTTAGTCATGAGAATGTGAAATCTGTAGAACTTGCATACGGCCGAATTACACTTTTGTGGACCCATTTTGGCCTAATATATTCTACAAATCTGCTATAACTGGACAGTTACTTCAAATTTCACGGCATTTAAATTCAAAACCTCAAATTTTGTGTGCAGTTTAATTCCACTTATTCAAATCGCATTGGTAAGTTATGTTAAGAGTAATTCTAGCAGCAATTTAATTTAGAGGATTTGTTATACTAGCGAAATTAGTAAAATTAAAATGTTGGCAAAATTTTTATATTCTTTAAAGAGCTTCTAATGCTATTTTCAGGATACAGGTCTTAAATGTTAAAAACAAACCTATGTGCTTATTCGCTTCTGTTAAAGTTTGTGTTCAGTATACTTCACATTTTGTTGAACTTAGCGGTATATTTTTTTATATGTATTTGTTCGTAAATAGAATTCCTTAGGCTAAACTGTTTACATTTTGACTATCAATTGTGTATCCTAATTTGTCTCTGTTATCATTTTGACTTTCACAGTTCCAACTCATCGTGGTCATCTACACTCCTAACATGTCATTTTATATCGCCATTGGGCCCTAGCCAATACTTAGAGTGACACCTCAGCGGCAATACACCTGTTCTATGCCTGCAAGGTGTAATTTTCTTTCCCGCTAGAAAAGTGTGTAATTTTATTTTCTCGAGTCAATTAAATAATAGTCCGTTTGTGGATTGGTTTGCGGACTCAAATAGAGTTATCATCTCGGCAAACAGTACGTATCCAACACATGTCCTCTGTTTGCCCGCCGGCCATCCAGGAGGCTAGCAATATTAGTGTCTGCTCACGAGGCATCCGATGAGGCATCGCTCCAAGATAACAACTACCTTTGGCCAAATAAAAATGTGAAAAGGAGGAAAATCAACACAGCTTTTATAATAAAATAATATCATAGCCTCAAGCACAGAAATAGCCATCTCACTTGTCATTGAGAAAATTGTTTTCCTGACGTGTTTTTTTTTTCTTGTAGTCTCTTTACTTGTTTTTTACTTGCTACACTTTATGATGTTGTGATAATCCAATCCCTGGTTGTAATTGACCCATTTGAAGTTATCAAAGGAGGGCAGATGACATAGATTGGGCTTGTATTGAGTCTATTATTAAAATAGAACCATGCTTTTATGCTTTGAAATTGATAGAACAGTGTCTATGGTCTGAATACATGAAAGTGAATTTATATTGCTTTCTTGCTTTCAGAAATTGAATGATGTGAATGATGTATAAAACAACATTATGAATGCCTTCACCAATGTATTCCTTATTTATATGGTAGGGTGCATAATTGCTTTCAATTCACTTAAAGATGTGTATGTATGTAACCCATATGGGCCTTGATTTAAATTCATTATCTGACAGTGATATGCAGTTATTATTTTTGTGCACAATGCAAAATTTATTAAATTTTGTGTATTTTAACTCTTAGGATACTAACAACAACTCTAGTACCAAGTTGATCACTCTTTCTGGTTTCTAGATAAAATTTTAAAAGATACCAAAAAGATAATAATTGACCATCACTGTGAGGAAAGCCATAGATGTGATGAGCCATGGAAGTCAATAAATGAACAATATCAGCAAAGATCAATTTTATTGATCTATTCAATACAACTATTGATTGAAATCAATATTCAATACTCTGGGGAAATAGTGACGTAATTTCTTGCATAATGAGCCCTACATTTGCGATCTGTTTCTAAATAAATGATCATGTCCATAGTAAGTGGTTCCACTGATCACACGTATTAACACAATAGGCGTACCTACATACAAATATCACGCCATCTTTTCACTCGCTTTTTATCCACAAACTGAAAAAATAATTACTGTGATGACCTTCTTGTCTATTATAGGACTATTTTTATAACACATTACCGTTATTTATGCTTATTTTTGCTTCATTTGGCTTCAAGAGTACTTAAACTGGAATAGAAATTATTCCCCATAAACTCAACGTGTGTTGAAAATGAACACGACGTTTGTTTGGAACCAGATTATTTATAGCCCCATGGTTGAAATAATTATCATAAATATGATGTAACCACTTCCGCAGTATATAAATTAAACTAGCTAGTCAATGGACTTGTCAGTTATATAGAAAACTATAAGTAGCACTCAATAATTGTCTATTGTTTGATTAAGTTACTCTTAAACCCGGCACAGGATTAGGAATTTTCAAAAATGCCTTTTTCTGAAAGGGTTAATACTGCCATGTTTTGCAAATTTTGAGATTTCATGTATTCTTTATAATACAGGGGCTATGCTCAAATAAAAGACTGAAAATATATACAAGCAAAATATTGTATGTAGTTTCCTGATGTTGATTGTAGTGAATTGAGAATATTTACAATTTAGTGAGTACTAGAAATCTTCCTAGCAAGACATGCATTTCTATTTTTATTTTTTCTGTAGCAAAATGAAGTGTTTTATTTTCTCTCCATGTTGAAGTATTTTTACTTCTGTGACAGCGAGAAAAGCTAACATGCATGGCAAACACCATAAGTCATGTCAAGTAGCCTGCACAAGAAAACTGCACATTTGTCATTTTTGAGACTTGCAAGTGGCATGTCGGTCTACAGTTTCAAGAGACGTTTTAAATTTAGACACAGTGTGTGTATTTATGGTTCATTTACATGCACACTGATTCTACCTATATTTGTTATATGAATGGACAGAACACGTTTATAGTAATATGGCCTACCAGTAGTTTTCCCTAAATTTGTGGAATATTGGCAAAAAAAAATTTCTTGAGAAAAAAATGGTGTGAAAACAGTGTTTCTGATAATGGGCAAATAAATTATTTTTGATTAGATCCTTTCCTTTTCAATTCATACTAAATTTGTCTACTAAACTTAGTAAATCTATCTGAGGTACAAATTTAGGATTAAAAAACACTGGGCACACCACCGTCACAGAATAATATATTAACACTTAAAAATAAATTCATCAGGATTATTCATAGTTCATAAGATATTAGAAGTTCTCAAAAAGTATATCCGTGAGTACCAAAAATATTGGATTTGTATTTGAGAACTTCTAATATCTTATAATATATTAACAATTAATTCTTGATTCTGAGCATTTCCAGAAGTTTTTGTTATTATTCTAAGTGGAATCTAGGCTAGTCCTTTAAATTTGCCCTTCTTGTACCCAAATTGCATTCCTGCTAAATCATGATTTTTTTTTGCCTGCCAGGCTTTTTTTTCCTGTCTGAATGATATGTTTTTTATGTGTCCTAAACTTACTGAGAATATGCAATTTTTTGCTCATTAATTTATTAAATCGAATTAGACAGATTATGGTTCTGCCCAAATTGATTTTTCAAAGTTTGCATAATTTATGCATAAAATGTTGCTTATTTTTCAACTTTGTCCGATTACAAAGGTTAAGGTGTCAAATTGTTCGTCTTGGACCAGTGATCAAAATTGTCAAAGGTGACCCCGTCATCCGACCACTCCCTTGGGGTCAAAGGTCAAATTTTCAACTTTGTCTGATTTCAAAGATTAAGGTGTCAAATTGTAAGTCTTCGACCAGTGATCAAAAGTGTCAATGGTGACCCCGTCGTCCGACCTTTTTCGTTGGGGTCAAATTTTCAACTTTGTCTGATTTCAAAGATTAAGGTATCAAATTGTTCATCTTAGACCAGAGATCAAAAGTGTCAATGTTGACCCTGCCGTCCGACCTTTCACTTGGGGTCAAATTTTCAACCTTGTCCGATTTCAAAGATTAAGGTGTCAAATTGTACGTTTTGGACCAGCGATCAAAAGTGTCATGGTGACCCCATCGTCTGACCTTTCCGTTTGGGTCAAATTTTCAACTTTGTCCGATTTCAAAGATTAAGGTGTCAAATTGTTCGTCTTGGACCAGCGATCAAAAGTGCCAATGGTGACCCCGTTGTATGACCTTTCCCTTGGGATCCATCCCACAACTGAATGATTAAGTAGGCGGTCAATTCAGTAGGCAGTCGATATGCAGGCGAGACTACTGGTTCGCGAACCATCTTGTTTAAAGGATACAGAACCATCTCAAAAAAGACCAAATATTTAGGAAATTGTCACGTTATGTATTAAAGCTTACCTTTATAATATTTTGTTCTTATGGTGGAGACAATTTTATAGATTTATCTTGAATCATTTTTGCTTTTCTTTGTAAATAAAATTAATCACTCCTCCCCCAAATATATGGAGCCAGCTTATTCATCAATAAAAGACAGAGAGGGAGATAGCCTGCAGGACAATCTTGTCAGCTGCCTGGATCCATGATGAAAATCAATGAATACAACCCCAAATCGCATTGTTTTGCCGCTTTGTATTGTACAAAACAATTACTTTGTAATAAATGTGATTGTGAATGATTCAGAATATTCGACAGAGACTTGAGTTGTGACCATTTATCTCAAACGAGCCGTAAATGCAGCAAACTTCATTTTGCGCTACAGGTGAAAATACATGTCAAGGTCATAATTTCCGAAATTGATTTTTTAACAGATTCATGCTTACGGTACCTTAAAACACCAGCAAAGTTTCATTTCAAGAAAATGATTGGAAATATATTTTGAGGACAATCAATAGATAATATAAGGCTTAATGATCTTTGAACACGTTTATATCAGTAAATACATTTTACTTTCTGACAACCTTTGATGGACCATAACTTGACTTCTGGAAATACAGTGATGTTCATAGATGTGTCCTTTTAATCCTTATAACATGACCTTTGCAAATATTTAAAAAAGTGAAAATGGCAAGGGGCTGCATTTACAGCTTGATTGGGATGGACGGTCTCAATTTGTTATGGTGATCTAGTCATTTCTATTAAGCCTAAGGCATTCTCTGCTGAGAGAAACTTCATAAAAAGTAACTATTATCAATGGTTGTCCAATGAATGATTGTAGGAGCCCAACTATATTTATTTATAATGTATGTTTACATTCAAATATTTAAATAATTTATTAATGTTTTCTCAAGCTCACACACAAAAAAAGTATTATTTCAATTTAAAAAAACCCACACATTTATTAGATATTGTAGACATCAAAATTTCAGGTATCTTCTTAAAAAATTTAATTTTGTCAGAGATTTTGTCTTAGGAGCATCTCTTGATTCTCGTATCAAATTGAGTCTCTTTTTTAGATGATCGCGGAAATTTTGAAATTTGGTTTTATAACATTGAACCGATAAAAAAAGTTAATTAGGTAAAGTACTCTAACGCTCGAGTTTTCAAGAAAATGATATGTCGTCATATTATGCTTAGATGGTCTGTGACCCCAGTTTTTTATTGGTGAATTTTGAAGTTTAGACTCTAAGGTACGTATGCACAAAGCAGGACTAACTTTAGTCCCGGACTAAGCGAAATTTGAAATTGTGGGAAATCACAAATTTTAAGGGAAATCTATAGCGATGATTTATGTTCTTGATTAAAGATTTAAACTGAACATTTTAAGATTTGATTCAATTGTCTGTTTTAGAACATTGCAATTACTTTCAGAACAAATAAATGGTTAAGTCTGGGATTAAATGAGTTAGTTCTTGACTATACCATTTTTTGTTCGTTTTGGAAAAATATGCCAATGTTCCAAAACAGACAAATGGTCAAATTATAGTCATTTCAGCATAGATCTTAATGCAAGAACATTTTTTTACTACAGATTCCAAAAATTGTGTTATTTTTAAGAAATCAAATTTCACTTATTCCGGGACTAAAATTAGTCCTGCTTTGTGCATATGGACCTTATCTATTAACTGACTAAAATTAAAAAAAATCTATAGATAGGAACTTATCACCGCAATCATCCTTAAGGTTGCTTATTAGCATTTTGTAACACTGAATGATTTGAGACAGAGGTATTGGAATGTTTGAGCAGATGAGAGAACCTACGTGTGTTACAATATGTGGGCTAATGAGTGCATTTCTTGCATTCCTTCACAATTGGAAGTAAAGTATCTCAGTAAAGTTGAGAGAAGATGTAAGGCTTTAAAGACGTGCTATATTTTTGTCTCTGGGAATAGGTTTAAGGACCATGTTACTATTACCTTTCTTGTATTGACTTTGAACATTGTAACGCATTAAAGCAATACTACAAAATTTTGATCAAAAATGGTTTATAGTAAAAACAGCATAAAATGAAGGAATGTGCCAATCTGAAAGTGTTTTCAAGTGTATTTTGTCAAAAAATTGTTTTGCCATTGAAAATTGGATAAAAAGCACATGCATGCTTTCCTATATACATGTGGAATTAAATTCGGGATCCCAAATTTAATTCAACAAATGGCCATGGAAGTAAAAGTAAGCATAATTAAGCAAAATCCTTTCGAGGGTATTACTATCTACCCAAAACAAACACAGTAAGTTAAAAAAAAAATCGAAAGTCATGGGTGACAGGGGGCGCTTCATTTTTAACACTCTATAGTATTGCTGTCAGTTTATATGACTAACATGGTTCAAGTAGCAGACTCAGAGGGTCGGTCTATACTTGGCCTCCAAACAAAATGTTCGCAACCAAACATTTGGTCTTGACATCAACAAATATTTTTGATCGAATCGAAAGTATAGACTAGTAACAAACATTTGATGCAATGTAAATTAATTCAATTCAACACGCGTGCAATTTAGTGCAAAATTTTTATTTTGGATTAACTCGGTGTTGAAGTTATCCGAGTCGCTTGTAACTTTGACATCACGACCAAATTTTGGTAGCGAAAAATTTTGTTTGGTGGTCGACTACCTAGACTGACCCAATCTCAAGGCAATAGAATATAGTTTGCTTCTATATTTTGCCCATTCTTACACATTTTATCTCATTTTTTTCCCTGTAAGAATGTTAAATTTATTGTATTTCAATGAAAACATGTCACTTAATTCAGTTTTGTTTATCCTCATTTTTAGATCATATTAAAAGCATTAGAGAGCAACACAAAGTATCAAGATGAAGATCAAGCGTTACAAGCACGCCAGAAAGTACCTCAACTTCTACCGCAATATCTTCCACTT
>JXSR01S021303.1:0-16568 GCA_000969725.1 Ophiothrix spiculata
TGAGACAGAGTAATGGCGTCGGTTGGTGACCTGAGGTCAGGACTAGTCCATTTCATTTTATAGGGGTGCTATAATGCTTTGGGTCATACCACTCCGTAGAGAGGTATGCAAATTAGTTTCAGTCAACATCGTTTCAGAGGTAATCAGCCCAGTGTAATAGTTTACAGAGGTTATAACGGGGTTGGTGCACTTTTCAACAAGCCAGTTTCACTTCCCATTCTTTATTTTCCCTGAACCAATGAACTCATATTTTGGTTAGCAAACTTTACCTGTAATGTGTCAAGTCTATCCTGGAAGTTGTTCTGATCAGTGACTTGTATCTTCTGGAAGCGTTCTTGATCTTCTTCTAGCTGTGCATATGTTGTCTCCATTTGACTCTCAATCTTACTGGGCCATCCTATGGCACTCCACCTAATCAAATATCACACAAAAATGTCAGAGACATTATATGAACAGCCATATATGTGATGACTCATCCCGAAAAGATGGACTTTGTGAAAGAAAACTTTTCGAGAAATTGGCGAAAATAGGCAGCAAAAAATAAAGAAAATAACATATATTTTCCAGTGTGTAGACCAAACAATCTTGGACAATTTGAAGCTTTAACTTGATCTTTGATTCTTAAAATAATAGAAATTGTACAAACATAATAAACCCCTACTGAAGTTGCAGTTAACCAACTCACTCAGCTATGTTTAATTTTGATCGCAAACAACTTAAACTTCAAATTACGAAGTACTTTCAATTTATTTTTAAACAATTTCAAAATTGGCTTTTCAATTCTACAAGGCCTTGGTACTTTTTACATAGTTTCATTTGCGATTTTGCCAATTTCAGCACAGATCTTATAAATTCAAGAGTAATTACACCTTCATGCATGGAGCTGACCCATCTGAGCAATCAAAACAGTCATAAGCTCACTATTTTTCTTTTTCCTGCACCCTCAACTTTGATCGAGGATGGACTTGAACTGCACCAATCAATACCATTATAATTAACAGTCTATGAACTTACAAACTGAGCTAACAGGTCCAAGTATAATTTCACTCACTTCAAGTAAGTGACAGTGATTAATCTTTAAATAAATGATGACAAACCAAGCAATTTTCAAGCCATTTGTACTTACTTGAGATTGAAGTCATCCATAGAAAGATTGTAATAAAACTCCTCAATGAGTTCATAGTCAGTCATAGCCTTGTCAATCAACTCGGTATGTTCCTTGAGTTTCTCTGGTATAGTCTCCATCCATTGCTTGGCTTCAGCAAGATCTTCAATACAGTTAGGCTTATCATAGAGTCTCCTGGAGATTGCTTTGAATTCTTCACAAGCCTACAAAAAAATCAATACAACAGTCATGATTCAAAAACATATTGTCTTGCATATATGTATAATATTACAGATGAGTAGACATAAGCCTGGTAATGAGAGATTTCTCAACTACAAACGCATGTGCATAGGCATATTTGTATAACGTTTACTTCTATGCTAAATACAAATTATTTAATTTCCGGGTCAATCCCTTTAGATAAATTGGCTTTGGAGTAAGATAAGATTGACCAATTTCTCGAGAGTCAGGATAGGTATATTCTAATTTGGATTTACACACTTTTGTGGTGATAAATGCCAAATATCGATAATGAAATATGACCACAATTTATATTAAGGTAGAAAATGCAACAAAGCAAAATGCACTACAATCATGTTCATGGATCTTTATTCTTAACCAAGCAAAGATATAATAAAATGATATAGGGTTATAAATTTATAACCTTGACATATGCAACAAGCAATCATACTCTGTTACGAGATCCATATCATATCCCTTGTATTCTACCACAGTGGGAACCTGTGGTTTTGTATTGTGTAAAAGTTTAGTAATGATTGATTAGGATTTATTAAGACTAAATCACTGCGTATTAATACTTTTTACATGAATTGTTCATAATTTGGTATTATTTTGTTGCTGACACATAAATAAACATTGAACATAAGTTCATTTCAATATTCAGCAAGATTTGGTCCGTTGTTATGATTCGAGAAATACGAACTAATTTACTTCTCAGTATATTACTCTATGTGCGTAAATCGGCTGCTTGTTGCATACTTCAAGATTTACAGAGTATAGATCTCTTTGGATAGTGGATGACAGCCCTTAAGGTATCATGTGATTTTTAAATGTAAATAAAGTTCATTCATTAGACAAAGGAGAGAAAAATCAAACCTCCTGAGTGTTCCATGTTTGTTTTGATGTCTTTATTCATGAAGATTTAAAATTCACACCCATCCTAAATCAGTGTTTGTAAAGAGTTCTGGGTATTTGCAAAAAAGAACTGAAACATATAATGTGACAGGATCAAGTGCAATCAGTATATTATATATATTATATTCCCATTTTCTATTAGAGCACCTAAATTCCATTTTGAATGATTTTACAACAATTGGAGATAATTAAACAACTTACATCTTCAGCTTGCTTCCTGAGTTTTTGGGCCAAGAGTTCCAGCAGCGCATTAGCCAGCGCCTTGCGTTTCTTTGACAATGCCTGGCGTACATTCTCTGTACTGATGAAGAAAGGGCCAATCATGATACTACTTGGTATGATATTTTCAAGAACCTCTTTCTGCTCCAAGTGAGTTTCAATCTCTTTCTTGACTTCTGCTGCTGAATGGTCCGTGGCTTGATAATCACTGTGTCAAATCAAACAGTCACAGATATACTCAATAAAATTACAATATGGCACACTTACTGTTTTGCTTTATGTAGGGTATTTGAAACAACACCATAAGGGATTGCTTCAAAACTCAACTGGCGGTTGCCTACCGGTTCTGGGCAGTTCAGGTCGGTTCAACCGGAATAAACAATAGCCAACAGCCCAAAAAATCGATCAGAACTGGCAGATAACATCTGGTTGAGTTTTGAAGCGGCCCAATAGGTCTTTTTCTCTGAATAGATGATAAAATGAACAATACATTCTTCATAAAAAGGGAAATATAGGAATTTTAGAGTACATTTTCTTATTGTGTTAAAAATGTGTGTATGAAAAATCTTATTAAACAGAAAGCTTATTGGTGCTGCACCCATAACGTAAATACTGAATACATTTAAACCATGGTGAATCTCTTATATTATACCTACTAAGGTTTTTCCATTCCATTCTTCAAAAATAATAAGTGACAACCTTTCAGGCAAATAAGAAAACAATTTATAGAAGAAAATCGCAAAATGTATGCTATATCTGAATTTTATAGCAATTAGTTTGCTCTTTAACTAGAATGGACACTTACTTGATGTAGTCATTGATTTCCAAGTTGTTGAGCTCTAAATATTTCTCATAAGCCCTAGCATAAGACCTCATTGGGATAAGAGCCTTATTTATAGAGTCCTTGATGTGTTCTCGTAACTCTTCCACCTTGGGTTCATGTTCACCTACAGACTCAAGGAGTGGGGTATCTGCCCAGAAGATATCTTCTAAAACATACTAGTTACAAAAAACAAAACAAAAAAAGCAATTATCAATCAATAAGGTGATGACATATTGTTATTCATATGTGACCCTCAACCACAAACCTCCCTGGTCAATGGTTTTATTACAGATTCAAAAGATAATATCTTAAGCTTTAAAATGACATAAACTATGACAGCAGTGTAAGTGAATTTTTAAGTCCTAAATGGCTGAAACAGGGTTATATACATGCACAGGTATTACTCTTCTGTACATGGGACCAAAAGCTTTACATCCCCTCCAAAGGACAACAATCTCTCATGAAATATTAACCTAAATATTTCATGCAAGGGGGCAGAGAAGATTGAATATTTTACCTAATGCACCCCCAAGTCAGACAAACATCTTAACACAGATTCCAATATTCCATTCCATCAAGGCGGCCCTAACTGGAAATCGAACCCAGGCTCATTGACTGCAAGGCAAGATTGCTAACCATTACACTACAGCGCCCAAATACGAATACGTAAAACCAAGAAACTTGCATTAAATATTTTCATTTTTGCGTTACAGTTTTTCATTCTGCGCACATTTCCAAATTTGACTACACCTCAAAAGTATTAGTTATTTAATATTCTATTAGTTGGTGTGAAAGCTTATATTTTGCGCAAAGTTTAACAAAAGTATGGTCATTTGAAATCGTAAATAACTCAATTTTGTCAGAATATGATTTTTTATGTGGTTTACCCTGTATCTAAACATAAAAAAAGCTGACTGTAAAAGGAGATTTGTAATGAATGGTCAAATATGGTCTTCATATATTTTAAGATCATTCTAAGGATTAAGGCAGATGAAAAAACACCTGTCTTCATTCCACAAATGATAAAAAAAAGTTGAAAATTAAAGGGATCATGCAATTCATCTAAAAAAATGTCATTCTTAGCCAGAATAATGAAAAATTAACACAAATCAATAGCTTCCCTACATACCTATTTGACTAGACCTCTTGGAATGTTGATGTTAATAAACTAGGTGCTAAAATAATAGCTTATTTGAAAACAAGTATTTCCAATAATGTGCTCTATCATATTTCCAAAAGGGGTGTTAAAATTTCACAATTTTGATTAGTTGGTCTTCATAATTAGTTGGTCTTCATAAAAAACACATTGAAGAAAATCAAATCAGGCAAGCTGCAACAACAAACAATTTGTAAGCCTAATGCATCACCTGTCTTTAATCACATCTTAAAGATCAATCAAATCAATAGCCTATAATGATATAACTCTGTGTATTCATATTATACTTCACCACCTGCACAGGAAACAGGGTAGTAGATTGAAAAGAAGAAATGTAACATGATAGTTAGAAAATATTTCAAAGTCTGGGTATAAGTAGTAGAGTATATACAATATGGTTGGGGGAATGGAAAACACTGGTCTCAATGTTTTGGGATGATAGGTCTATTATATTTCCTAACCTTATAAATATTTATTAGGCAACAACAAAATAGAATTGGTCATTTCAACCTGACGTGCATGACAGCATTTTGCCAACTTCCCCAAAGTGCTCATAATGCCCACGTATGGAAAAAAATTGAAAAACTACCGGCCTTATTAGCTTTCCGGTCTACTATTCCATTGTGTATTTATTTTTGCTATATTTTGATGTGTTGTAAATTTTTAATGGAAATAAAGATTACTGATTACTGATACAACATGGTTTATTTTCGGAAGTATAGAAAATTCCTGATCCCTCATTGTTGGATGTCTGTGGCTACTTTCGCGTCGGGAAAAAATCATACGTATCCAACACCTCAGGATCAGTAATTTTCACCACTTCACTCTATACCGTGTTGTATTTGTATACTAAATTCCCCTTTTTTGTAGAAGAGTTAGTTACCACTGCAGAAAATTATCCAAGCCTCCATTCATATCGAACCCTAATAGCAAGTGTAGTCTGATGCCTACCTTTTCCAGTTGTGGTACATTTTGTGTGGATCCTATTCCTTTATCAAACAGTCCAATCAGAGCTGGTTCAAAGTTGTTGAGATTGGTACTATAATGACATCCTTCTTTGTCTAGGATGAGATCCACAAGGAACAAACAATTCTTCTTGGGGCTGTTACAAGTAAAAAGTGAAAAAATATATAAAAACTGTAATTTTCATTGGGGAAGGGGAGAAGTTTGGAAATAAAGCAAGATGGTTTTTTTGTGCTAGTTATGCGGGTCATTCCTATTTTCATTTTGTCAAATTTGTGACATTAATATCCCAATTATACACAGTATTTTCTCAACATGTCATTCATATTGCTATCGTAATTTGTAGAATGAAGCAGGGATTTAGGATTCACTATAATATCATGCAAGTCCCATCTTTACAGCAAATACTCGAAGTGAGGAAAAATGAGGTGATGTTAATGGGACACAAAACATAAGTGGACTTCTGGAAAGTGGAATAAGCAATATTCATGCGAAACTTGCTAAATGCAATGCCACAAGTAAAGTAAATGCAAACAAAACTGCAGGGTGCACTGCCATCACAGGTTTTGCATTTACATGCAACAGGTCCCTGCCCCATGCATGTTTGTTAATATGTGATGGCTCACCCCGAAAGGGGGAATTTGAAAATGATATCAAATTTGATTTTTTTCATTTCATCTGTTGCAGCATTTTTTAAGCTTTAAAATGACACCTTACTTGTTGAAATTGATCAAAGCGATCAAATTTTACAACAGAAAATCTGCTGGAAATTCTTATTATTTTCTTTATTTTTTGCTGCCTATTTTCACCTGTATCTTGAAAAGTGTTCTGTCGCAAAGTCCCCCTTTTCGGGGCGAGTCATCACATATTGTCAACAGAAATGTGGCATCGACTTAACCTATTTGAACTGGCACTGCCAAGATGTGTGCTATGGTCACACTATGATTACAAATCATTTTCGAAATAACATTTCACAAAGATTTCACAAATTAGATGTTCGAAACTGGCAACACTGATATTAGATAATCAGTTCAAGTTTTTGTGGTAACAACACAGTAAATACTGATAACAAATCATTAAATACACAGTAGTAAATGAAAAATATATCTGTGTAATCTCTGCAAAGCCCAATGCAATGCATCACAAAACATGCCTGTCTATGAGAATCAATGCACAAGAATTTAGAGCTTACCTATATGGGCTTGTGAGTAGGTCATTACTCCATTGCATCTCTTCTTCTAAGTTCAATACTGAGCAACAGGAATCAATGATCATCTGAGTGAAGTTTACAAGTGAATCTTGTACGAGATATCTCAAAGAGTCCTAAAAGAGGATGAATGAAAGAAAAACTTGTGATCAAGTTAACTAATGAGTATACTGTTAACATAGATTAAAGAAAGTACAGATAGGAAACTGGTCTATTTGCACCCTAAAAATTGGGGTATGTTAGGGGATTGCGCCACGCAGGCGCTATGCCTGGACCGACGCTGCACGGGTGCGTATTGACCAAGCTCTGCGTTCTGTCACGCGCTGCTATTACTTGACTACAACGCAATACGTAGCTTACAATTTACTGCCAAATTGCTGCATTCTCAGTCAAATTACCATTAAGGGGCCAGAGTACAATTGTTAAACTTCATTTGTTTCAATCATAAACATTGAATACATCATTCATTCCTTAACCAAACAGGAGGAAAGTAACATATTAGAAGTGCATGGAGCAAACTGAGTATTGTGCAATTCACTCTATATATTGTGCATTTGACGTGTGCTTATAAATTATTACTTCTTGTTGCTTTATTAGGGACCATTTCAAAACTAAACCGGTGGTTGACCACCCAGAATCGCTGGTTCTGGTTGGTTGCTATTGTTTTGAACAATAACAACCGCCCAAAACCAGGTTTAAGACAGTCAGCTGCCGTTTGAGTTTTTTGAAGCAGCCCCTTAGCACAATGCATGATCTGGTTAAGCAACATCACTAAATGACCATAATTAGTTAGTTTGAAGGCAGCCGGTGAACGCTCTTTCACGTTTGCAGCTCCGACTGTTTGGAACTCTCTTCCAAGAACTCTTCCAACTTGTTGCACTTCAAACGTGATTTGAAAACATATCTTTTCCGGCAAGCATTTCCTGATTCATAAGTTTGTCTTTTCTGTTTTTTGTTTGTTTTAGCGCTTAGAGTTTTATGTAGATTTTGCGCTATATAAATGCGATTTATTATTATTATTGATTGAAGCAACTTAATTATATGAAATAATACTATTTTCAACTGATCGCAATCTTGAACTGTACATGATTATAACAAAAATACTACAAATAATTTTACCTGCATACAAAATTTGACCATTTCCATAAGTTTCTTGAGTTTGGATCTTTGGTACACTTCCCAGTTGGTTTCATGTAGATTAAACCATCCCTTGCCAACATCTCGCAGGCTGGTACGGATTGCTGCACGTAAGGTAGCTATCCAACTATCCTTCAAAAACAATTGAACCTGTCAAGAAAAACATAAAGAGGTGGATTGAGTATCCAATTCATGTTTGAAAAAGTCCCCTTTTAATAAAAGATGGCACACTGGTTGGGGCAAAAAATAAAATCATCAAATCTTTTTCATACCCTTAACTAAATAATTCTGATTCATGTGATTTTTGTACATTTCTACAAGTGGATCAACATGTCAAAAATAACAAATTGCATAATTAGCATACTTTGAAATGTATTATTCTGGGCAGCACATAGTTTTATGACATATTCTACCTGGCCAAAATTGGGTACTTTTCCATTTAAAGTGTTAACGTAACATCTGGCATTACAACAATTCTTGAATGATTCAATTCAATGTTGGAGCTAAAATTCAAATAATTGAAAATTCAAATGAACTTCTTACCTGTGATGTTGCTTGGCTCTGTGTTTGCTCAAACTCTTCTAGTCTCATATACTTGGCCATAGGCACATGGAATAGCGTCATGGCTGACACCTTGTTGCACTCCGTTCGCACTTTACCCATAGACACGATGGCCTCTTCACGTGTGAGTAAAGAATTGAAGGCAAAGTTGTCTAGCTGTTCATCATATGGGTACTCAGGTACATCTGGGTAGAAACCTAAATGTTAAATGGAATGGGAATTAATTATTATGATTTTAAAAGCGGGGTGGATAACAAGAGCCATCTTATCCCTCCACCTACAACAACAAGGTTGAATATGATGTGGGTCAACACAGTAGCAAGTGAGCAAACATTTT
This sequence comes from Ophiothrix spiculata, assembly GCA_000969725.1. Classification (NCBI taxonomy): domain Eukaryota; kingdom Metazoa; phylum Echinodermata; class Ophiuroidea; order Amphilepidida; family Ophiotrichidae; genus Ophiothrix; species Ophiothrix spiculata. The sequence goes on from JXSR01S021303.1 coordinate 8,664, forward strand.
TTTCTTTATTCGGAGTAGCGAGCAACTTTTGAAATTTGTACTAGCGAGCCTCTCTTAAAATTCAGGCATTCGAGCCCGAATTACAATTCGGACTAGCGAGCTGTTTTCAAAATTTGGAGAAGCAAGTCTTTTTTTGTAATTTGGACTAGCAAGCCATTTAAAGATTCGGACTGGCAAGCCTTTTCTAAAAATTGGACCAGCAAGCTGCTTTTAAAATTCGGATTAGCGATCTGTGTGTGAAATTCAGACTAGCGAACCTTATTAAAACTTGGACTGGTGAGCCTAAATAACAATTTGGACTAGTGAGCTGTCATGTTAGCGAATTATCCTATTTGCGCTAGTCCAAACATGTTATTCAATGATGAAAATTTAACTCCAAAAAAAACTTGCTACTCTGAAAAGAAAAAAAAAACAGCTCGTTAGTTTTAGGATTGCTGGTCCGAATATGAAAATAAGCTCGCCAGTCCAAATCTCAATAGCAGCTCACCAGATCCAAATTTAGGGAAAAAAATTGGAAATATTTTGCATCAAATTTTATACACTTACCACAGTCAGGTACAAACTCTTCCTCCACATCTGGTACTGTCACATAGGAGAATGTGTTGGGATTACCAGTTACTATCTTGTCAAATGTGATGCGATTCATGGCGCGGCAAAAATCAATATTCACTTCCTTTTCCAAATCCTGAACGAAATCATCCAACCTAAATTCAAAAAGTTTGATAGAGATAGAACACCTTAGAATATTGTATTGAAGCTAATATAAACAAAAAATATATTTTCATTATTTAAATTTTAAAATGTTGGTTGACAAAGCTGTTTTAGGGTAAGCAAACTGCACCTTGGAGAACTGCCACTTAGTTCACACTCACTTTGTCTATGCACCAGTTTGTCCATATCAAATATAGCTACCAATGTATTTTCAGTAGGCTTAACTTCAAATGCTTGGGAATTGTATAGGATTAGTCATTTACATAGTAAATATTCTTGAAAAATTCAGCTGGAGAGGAGAGATATTTCTATAAACATAACTGTATTCAAATTTTGAAGTATAACGTCAAGTTACAACTGCATTAATACTATCATTTTATTTGTACATCAAGTATTTTTTGCTAACTGGTGCACAACACATGAGTACATTTGACAACGTTTTAAATATTTGAATTTTCCTCAATTAAAAAGAACCATAATTTGAAGGTTAGGAACTAAAATTGGTCTCTTTATATCATCAAAGCAGTAAAATTGGGAAATGCAAGACATACTAAACTCAATATGACACAGATATAACTCACCCCAACTCCTTTGCTTTTCCAGTGTCTCCTACAGCCAATTTCAGCATTCTCTTCAAACTTGCTCTATCCAGCTCTCCTACACCTTCCATAGGCATACAATCAACATAGAGGTTATACCTCAATAAAGATTCGGTATGTTTACGCAATTTGAAAGCCTTAGCAACAGCCTGAGAAAATATCTGAGGGTCTTCTGCTAAGAATAGAAGACGAATACGTGGAATCCAGTATTGATTCGGCTTCAGTTCAGATTGGTCTAAAAAGAAATTTAATAACTTTGTGATTAAAACAGGGTACGTCGGAACAAAATAATTATATTATTTAGTACAAGGTAAGTAAAACAATTGAACAATGTGTTCTACAGTGTGAAAAATAGACCCCAGGTTGTACCCCACAATCTCGACCCTTGAATTTGATAACAAATTTACAATTAATATGACAAAAATTAATTTTATTCAGAAAAGGATACACAGAAAAAATGAAAATGCAGATTTTAGATGGCAGGAAAAAAACAGAAATGTTTTAGGTCATGCTTTTTTTAATTCATAGCTAAAAAGCATTAATATAATACAGGCCTATCATGGTTCACTAATCAATGTATTTGAAACTATAGAGAAGAATGTATTATTTTGTATTATATCATCTTCTTGCCAGCTAGAAACAACAATTAACATCCAGAAACTGACCTATGTATTAAATTGAAGGCCTGTATATACTTAATATACCAAAATAAATCAAATAAATTTTGCCTTAGCATTCTTGATATAAACAACTTTTACGTTGCTTTATCAAGAATGTTAACAATATTAAAATATTAAAAATTTTCAACAAAAACTTGTCAGACAAAGCCCGAGCCTTCTATATCACAACATCCACAAAAGAAATTCTTTTAAGGCTGGGGTAGACCTTCAACTAGCATAAACGGTTGCTGTACTCAAGCTCTCAAACTAATCGCATAAACCACATAAAAGTAAACATTTTTAGAAGTGGATTTTTACCTTCAACATATTGGTGATATCAGTTTTTGACCAAAACTGTTGATTTTGGCAAAAAATGCCAAAATTGTATTTTTTGCCCAACAATTTCTGAAAAGCCTAACTAAAATTTGCATTTGCGAAATTTTGAACTTGCTTTTTGGAATTTAGAAACAATTGTCTGGGAGGGTTTTTTCAAATTTTTGATTTTTATGTTAGTTTTTGAAAAAACTGCCAAAAAATAGGCCAAAAAATGCCATTTTGGTGGCAGCAGTGGGAGTTTTACACTTTTTGACCTTTTTTCCATTCTTTTAAACTAACATAAATATCAAACCCTTCCTAGACATTTGTTTCTAGATTCCAAAAAGCAAAAAGTTCAGCATTTCACAAATACAAATCTAAGTAAGCTTTCCAGAATTTTTGGGGGCAATTATTTTTTTTTTGCCAAAATTGTCATTTTTGGTCAAAAACTGATATCATCATCATGTTCAGGGTAAACATCCGCTTCTAAAAATGTATACTTTTATATAGTTTATGCAATTAGTTTGAGAGTTTATGCCCTTTGAAGGTCTACCCCAGCCTTAAACAAATCTGTTGGAAAGAAATTCTTGCAAGCAATCTTACCATTTGCATTCATATTGCAGTCAGCCACCACGTTTCCATCCTGATCTAGGATACGGCCTTGCACGTCACATTTCTGTACCAAATACAACTGCTCCTCTGGGTCATAGCACAACATACCAACATCAAACCATTCATACTCCAGAGTAGGATCTTTGGGGTCCACTGTAAATAATGTCACAAAAATTACATCAAAAAGAATTCATCTTGATTAAGAAATGATTTAATCTCAATTGCTTTGTCTTGCACATGAGCTGTGAGGCAAACATCTGCATAATATTTAGCTCTTATAACTGATGCTATCGAACCAAGATGATTTAAGCTTTGAAAACTGCATAAAACAGGGTTTATTTACATTTTTGCATAGAAACAACATTTTTTTCATGTGCAAATTAAAACACAGCTATAAAAATCTCAATTTTGTTATTAAACATTGTCCCCCTTTAAAGGTGCATTAGACAAAATTTTCATAATTTAATACTTCAAATGATGTAAAAATCCTGTTATGTCTGGAAAATAAAGTTTGGGGATGATGCTGAACTTGTCCAATGCCCCTTTAATTGTAATTTATTTCAAGCTATACAAAAACATTTATAATTGATTACACTGATCACAAAACAGCAAAATTATTACAGCACTTACATCTTTCAGCTAGATCCCAAGCTGGCAATAAGGCCCTGCCTGGTATAGGTTTACGGCAACCATTTGTTACACCCATGGCTAACCATTCATCAGGTGTACGACAATCAAACTCCATATCGGTAAAGATATCAAGTGGCAAGAAAGCTGGGAAAGGAGCCGGATCATCACTCTCTGGATCATTCAATTTCACTGATAATGAACCTGAAAGAAAAATAAATAGTTTGTATTTTTGTTAATTTTGAGCTCTTACATATAATTGGTATACAGGAATATGCATTTCCCTTCGGTGATTTCAAACCATGAATTTGCTTCCAGCATAGTCATGGTTTTGAGATCACCTCAGGAAATAATTTAAACCATGTCCCACAAAGTAGTCAATATTTATTTTTATTTGCTCCTATAAACTATGAATCACCTCAATTTTCATGTGATTTGTTACAAACCTTGGATTTGTTTTGGCATAAGGAGTTCTGTATCAATGCCTTCATTAGTGAGTAGGTCTTCTAAGTCTTGGTCCTGGTAGTGGCGCTTCCGTCTCTCGATCTCTATCTTGCGAGGACATTGACCTGGTGGCATGAAGTAAGGCAGCTGCACTTTGGGCAGGAATGACTGCTCAGGGAAATCCTACAAGAAGAAGAGAGCAAAATGCATGTCTTGAAATTGTTCCATAATCATAAATTCAATTTTGTTAACTTGTAAAAATGTGCATTATCTCAGCATTCTCTAAATATAATGAAAAAGGCAACCTAGTATTAGTTTTCCATTATGATTGATGACTTTGCAAATGTGGGCAAGATTTTGAATATGTTCAATGCAATTTTCTTGTACTTTGAAAAACACAATCTTTTATTTAGCCATTAGAGTCAAAGATATGAATAAACAAGGGAAACCAAATTACAATCATTTATCTAATATTTCATCTGGTTGCATAACTATGTCATCAATTATCGTTGAAGGCATATTTTTTTGTGTTAGCACATGATCACTATTCAAAACATAAAATTGCTCCAACAGAAACTATACATTCCATTTTTGAAACATAACGACGAGTCTGCAGGCTGCATAGCTGTTTGACTGATTGAAAAGTAGGACTGTGTCCCTTTTAAATTTACCTTTAAAATGGGGAAAAAAGAGAAAAAATGTGTGTGATTTAAGATTGTTAAAAAGGAATGCGCGCAGGTCACAGGAAACACAACTTGTTTCTTTTTTTGGTCTAATGATAGTAACCAAGATAGTTAAAGTCATGACCAATTTACTGCATTATTATGTTCTGAGCTGTCCGATTTCCAAAAAAATCGGTCAGGGATATCGGACAGAATACAAAATATTAGATTTTGAACAAAATAATAATAAAAAATTGGATGGATTTTTTCGCATGATACTCAAAGATATTGGTCTCGCTATGAGTTTTAGAAATATCGAGCTCGACGCTGCGCGTCTCGCACGATATTTCGCAAAACTCATAGCTCGACCAATATCTTTTTGTATCATGCTCAATCCATCCAATTTTATTACAAAATCGTCAACTACAAAAACAATAGTCATGAAACTTAATATCTTAGCCTTACTATTTGTTAAGTGTTTGGTATGTGTAGGAGTATCCTTTTCTTTGTGCAAAAAACCCCATAAAATATAAAAAGTGAAGACTTTTGGTTTGGACTACTTACCGACTTCGTGAGTATCTCACTGGTGGGTCCATGGACTTGCTTTTCCAAATTTTGCTGTATCTGTGCAGGTCCTTGGAAAGTAGTTGCCTTTGGTGTGTGTTTTTCTTTGGAAATATTCCATAATGTATCCTGCTGAGTTGGTGCACCATCAAGGACATTCTGTGAATGAATAAGAACAAGAACTTGTAAGCATTTATATCTTCAAAAAAACTTAAAAGTTTGTTTGTCTTTGAAAATCAGCATTTTTATTCTTTCTCCTTAGTGCAGGATCTAAGTTTTCTAAGTGTTTGTAATATGAATGTATCACATAGCCAACATTATTACAGGGGCCCAGTCTTAGAAAAGGATCTTAATTATGTCTCTTTTTGCTAGACAAAATAAATAATTGAGACCAACTTGAAGAAAATCTATTTCTAAAATTTGGCTTGTTAAAATCAACTTAACGCACTAAGAATTAACATTTGAAATAAACACATGCCTGTAAATTAAATGTATGAAGAAGATTAGATTGTAGTTGATTGTTTGGTTTTCTCCAAATTTACATGGATTCCAATTACTTCAAACTTTCTAAAATAACTTATACATGTATATTACTTTATGTAACATACATGTACTAATAATAAGTTTTAAAGTTGAGTGAAGATAACAAAAGGTTATTTTCTACCTAAACAAAAGTTTATTTTCAATTTGAAGTTTTATGCTTTTTTTCTTTACCTATAACAAAAGGTTATTTTCTACCTAAGTTAAAGGTAGAGTGAAGATAACAAACTGCATTACATCGTCTAGCGTAATGGTGTTGTCAAACATGGATCTAAAATGAGGATATTCTGGTGTACTCAAGACTTGTCTTGTTAAAATCAACTTAACGCACTAAGAATCGTTGCATTTACCATTAAGTTAAGGGTGGGAGTTTCGGGAATTATTGCTCCCGAGACTCGAGTTGGTTTTTCGGGCGGGACTCGGGATTCCCGAAAATAATCCCGAAATATGAGAGTGCCGTTCACGTACGCAAAATCTGTGTTTCATTGCATGTACTATGTCATGTGTGTTAGACTGTCGAATATGGCAACTTGTAATGCTGTCATTTTTTGACAATTTGATACAGATTTTCAGACTTACCAAACCACTAGTCCGTAAGAAATGTTTTTAAAATAATGACGATGTCCTTTAGTTTTATTATTTTCAATGTGAAATTCGTGTGTCGAACTCGGACTTAGCTCGATGTTGCGCTGTGTTCTTTTTGTCCACTAGCTAAGCTTGTTGGTCGTGTTTCGTGTACACAGTTCAATTTTTACATGAAGAATTTGTTACTGCATTACTATAATTCGAACTGTTATAGACCAAAACTTTTACTAATACATTGTTGCAACCAAAAATATTATAAAATGAAGGAAAAGTAAAGATTATTGCGATAAAATCAAGATCAAATGTTGCTTTTTTCATGTTATTTACGCAAATAAAACCCGGAAGTAAACGGCGCAATTTTAGCGGTACCCAGTTTTACGTTGCTCCAATGCAATGCTACTAGTACCGGTGGGAAAAGATCGCGTGACTCGGTGATTTGATCTTGTTATGAACTGCGCATGTGTAAGTGTGATAGTTAGTAGTTTATGAAAATAAGAACATCGCCATCTAGTGACAATACTAATATAAACAAAACAGGTTCATTTTTCGCGATCGAAACGTAATTTCTTTTGTTGATAAAATGACATTTTATCGGACAGCTTTCGTTTGTTTCGTGTTTTCGTCTAACGCATATTTCTTACGGAACACGAATCTTGCGTTCGTGTACCGGTACAACACTACTTTCGGATCATTGGAAATACATTAAAATGGATTACTACAGCTTGCATACGTAAATTGTAAGTTCAATTACACCTACTACGAAAATGAAAAGTTGGTACTTTTAAATTGGTACCACTTTCGGGAATCGGGAACATTTTTTTGTTCCCGAGTCCCGACTCTCACGGGCGGGACTCGAATTCCCGGGTCCCGATCCCAAATTTATTTACCATGCAAATAATACCTTTAACACTAATGATACACCAAATGCAACGTTAAATGTGAGTACATGTTGTTATTATAAAAGCATTAAACAAAGATCCAATCAATGCATTATTGGCAGAAGCCCCAATTTGATATATAAGTAAGGATAAAAAATTCTCTTTTCAAATCTATGGTTCAAGTACCACTACTTACCCCAATTCTCTCCTGCGCATCCCCACACAGGATGTCAGAATAAAATCCTCTCTGCTTGATTTCAGGATAATGTGGTCTACCATTGGTTGTAGGCGATGTAATCTGGGTACGATTGGACGAAAACGGTCGGCCACCATCCCTGCTCCTCAATGAATTTCTTGAGCTCATCTTTGTTTTTTATCAATCACTGGTACATGTATGTATGGCTGTTAATAACAAAAAAAAACACATAGGTGAATATGCCTATATTTCAATCATGCCTACTTTTTCAACACTTGAATTTTGTAAGCTCTCCTTTGTTAAATATGAAATTGACAGATTTCATTGAGGATTAGGCCAAAAAAAAAATTGTTGTGTTGCCCTCACAGGCCAAAAAACGGGAGGACCGGACGGTCGGATATATATATTTTTTTTTTTAAATATTAATGTAAGTATGACCTCCAGATCTTGAGATAAATGGTACAATGCAAAATATGTGAGGTGAGAAGTGTTTTTTGTGCGAAATATATTCAT